>VCJN01000053.1:0-175721 GCA_006384855.1 Tetraselmis striata | reverse complement strand
GCTCAGAACGGCGGATGAGATCGAGGGCCATGGCAACGAGTGACTCGAGTTTCCGCAGGACGGGGGGCGAATCGTACCATTCCGTGAGTCGAATAACTCGAGGCCGAGGTGCTCTAGTGCTTGTATTGGCTCCCACTGGCCCTTGTCGGGGTGTCGGAGGATGCCTAGCCTTCCCATGAGGGAGGTGATGTGGTCGCGCACGGCGTAGGCATGCGATCGATTCGGCGCAAAGAACATAAAGCCGTCCATATAGGGGAGCATGCAGCAGCCGCATAAGTGGATTCGTAACGTCTGTCGTCAGCCTATGTTGGGCTTGGACCGACGCACGCCGTGGGCGGGGGTTACTGTGAAATCGGGGCGACGCAAGTGGCGGTTGAACGCGGCAGTGAAGGAACACAAGTAGTAGGTGCTCAGACTCCAGCCTATGGGGAGCCCCACCAACCGGTAGAGCTTGCCTTGGTAGTCGACGGTGACGAATTAATTTCGGTCCTCGGGGGCAATGCTGACGACGCCGTACAAGCTGTCTTACATGTATGTATGAACACCATCTAGTCGCTTGGTCAAGCCAGATGAAGCAGCCGGGTGAGGGTCTTGAAGCTCAGGTATGTCTCGCTTCTCACATTACCGGATGAGGGGCCGCAGGTCGATGATGAGTCGTCACTTGTTGACACCGGGCTTGTAGACAAGAAAGAGTCCAGAGACCCACCGCGAATAATGGCCCTCCTCCCATGCTCCGCTAGGCACGAAGCGAGCCAACTCACCGTCCATGAAGCGCTAGTAGTTGGTCGGGGGTCGCGTCCTCCATCGAGACGCCTTGGTAAGGGGGCGGGCGGCATGGCCCGTCCTTGAACGGGATGCGCACGCCGTTGAGCATCACATCGACGACCTTGCCCCCGGCGCCGATGTTGGCCCATGCATGCCAGCTGCGTCGCACTCGGTGACGCATGTAGTCTAATAACCCGGGAGGGCAATATTCGGGACGTGGTCTGAGGACGCTTGGCTGCGCGGTTGGCGAGTAGGTGCTCGCCCTCGTCCGTCGGCCACGTGCGTCGACCGCCCTAGGTCGCGTACCCGTGGCGCGTCGGGGCGGGAGTAGCCGACCAGACGGGGCGGCTCGTTCGACTACGGTAGTCTAGTCGGCAACATGCTGTCGAGCATAGCATCGCGACCAATGCCGAGGTAGGAAATTTAATCGGCCGGCCACGCCGAGGCGCCGAGCACGCGGCGCCAAGATGGAGCGTGCCATGTCGATGGGAACACGTAAAGGGGCCCTGCCCTCTGGTACCATAAACCCTAGCAACACGCGCGGTCGGAATGGTGGTTAGGAGGGCGGAGGCGCGATGTCTTAGCGCTTGCCTTTCGAAGTTGCGATTTAAATTCGACAAGGTCAGCAGGATTGGCAAAGGCGGGCTATTCGCACTCAAGTGGACGGTACCGCGTGGGTCTTCACACGCGGGTCTAGCGTGCGGGAAAGCTAAAGCGTCTTGCACGAGACGAACCCGCGAGCATCGACGCGGCCCGCCACATGGTAGGCGGGGGGCGAAGATGCTGGAAGATGGGGACAGCATAGAGCCGCTAGTTTCTATGTAATTCTACCTCGAGCTCACAATGATGTGATGGAGTTGACCGTGCTCGTTGTGCGGCAGTTTTCTACGTCAAATTTGGGTATATTAGCACGTTCATAGTACAACGGTTCGTGCGCAGGTTTGAGTATGATGTGTAGCTGCGCGAGTTGTATGTGCGCTACGTGGATCAGTGTGTCGCAGGCGATGAACGCGCGCAATGCGCGCCAGGTGGAGGGAACCCCCAACAACTGCTAATAAATGCTACATGCGCTAGGTGCAACATTCAAGAAATTCATACATAAATCCAGAAAGAAATCCTGCTAGATTACTTGATTTGTAGTTGGTTTTGATTGTAATTCACATCACTACGAGCTACCGGTGTTGGACGCAATATATCAAGACGGCCAGTTCCAGACCATCCGCGACTTATTAGTTGTAAATAAACACACTGGTACATCTGTATCTCCTGTAGCGATTGTGACCATGATCATACGGTATGATATTTTGTCGCTGAAGTCGCTAATCTTTAGGCATAAGTTATCATTCGTCAATGAAACTCCTACATCAATATTAAAAACGCACGGATTCTTCCGGATTACCCGACATTAGGAAAGCGGTCGCCGCACCGCCCCCTAAGCTATCATTCGTCGGTGATGTCATCCCCCCCCCCCCCCCCCCCCTATGAATGGTCGGAGGAACGTTGTAGGAGCTCGTTCCTCCGACCGAATCCCCCTTCCATTGTAGGAGCGTATTTCCTGCTATAGATCGCCCCCAGCATGACCCGAGCATGCATGCACCCCCCCCCTCCTCCTCCCCCAACCCTCCCGCGCCCGGCTTGTTTCCTCGGCGCACATCTCATGCGCTTCGCCGCCGGGGACCTTAAGGGGCGTGGGGTGCATCGGCCTCTTGGCAGGCACACCCGGCGCGCGAAGGCGGTTTGGGCGCTTCGCGCTTGCGGCCCTGTGGGCTGCCCTCGCCGTTTGGGGAGGCCGGCTGGGCTTGTGCGGCTTTGTTCGGCTCATCGGCGGCCACATGACCCGTGGGGCTGACCGCGCGGGGCTCCGGGCTGCACCCCGACCTCGGCAGTCTGCTGGCAGTGGGGGCTTCGGGCTTGCGGCCCTGTGGGCCGGCCATCCCTTAAGGCAAGAGTAGCAACCCCAGCTGCGAGGCGCTCATGCCACCCGGCCCGGCATGCACGTCTCCATACGCGAGCTGATGGGTACGGTTATGACGATGCGTGGCTGGAGGAGGAGGCCGCAGCGGATGAGGGCGTATTGCGCGTCCCACGCGCTCCTTTCATTTGCGAATCATAACTTGGGGTCAGCTGCGGGTGCTGGACCGTCGGAGAAAGGCCCGGTTTTATCGGCGGGTGCCGCGGTTCCTATAATGCTAGGCGTATCCCGCGCGCGCGTTTCGTTGACGAATGATAACTTGAAGAGGTCGTCACATGCCCGTCAGCTGCTGCTATTGCCGGCGGTGCTCAGCACTGAACGAGGATTGCGGCCTTTATTTTGGTGGATTGCGGACGATTGCGGAGTGTTCGAATAACTTTACGAATTCGCTATATATCTGCAATCACATCGTATGCCCGCTATTTGCGACCACTTTATTGTACAAGAGACGTGCGAAACGTACCAAAAAGCACATTTCTATCCAATGTGCGCGGAGAATGTGGCCCTTGAGATTGTACAGGTCACTGCCAGCTGTGACTGACGTAGCCAATCGCCAGGTGGATTTGAGAGAAAGCCTAGCCGGGCTTGATGACCGAGCTCTCTGGGGGAAGGCGCGCGGGGCTGTCCGGGGCAGCCTAGCCATCTAGTCCACCCCACCGCAGACCACGCACCTCCACCACCTGCCCGACAATTTGCCAGCCTCCTCCCAGCTCCCCCATCCACCATCCCTACAATGGCTCCCACCATGTCCCTGCAGACCTCCCGCGCGGCCATTGGCGGCCAGCGCGTGCGCGCCGTCCGCCCGGCCCGTGCCGCTCGTGCGACCGTCGCCGCGCCCGTGCGCGCCTCCGCCGACCCCATGATTGTCATCGGCGGGTGCAACGCAGCCATGCTCGCGCTGGGCCGCTTCGTGTTCATGCCGTACGTGAAGTCGCAGCAGGAGAAGGCCGGCCAGCCCGTGCAGAACGGCGTGACGCACCTGGCTGCCGGCGACAGGCTGGCCGAGGAGGCCTCCTTCATCACCCGCTCCGGCGGTGACCCCGCTGGCTTCTCCATCATCGACACCATCGCCTGGGGAAGCCTTGGCCACGTGCTTGGCTTCACCGCCATCGTGCTGTCCAACAACTAAGTAGTTGTAGCTTCCGGATGTAATATAGACTCGATCAATACTACAGATATCCCACCTCCTGAGAGACCCTTCCACCTATGGCTTCACCAGTCCCTCCTGTCGGCACACGGTTCACTGCTTCTGGTGGAGCATGCATTGTAGCGAGGGAGCTCTGACCCGGATCATGGCTCCATATGCAAGCGAATATTATCTATGCTTCCTCTTGACTCTGCCTTCAACATTCTCTTGAAGAGTGCCAGCAAATTGCAACCCGGATGCAGCCGCTGTGCTGAGTGGGACTAGATGTAAATCTTCACAGACACACGCAGAATGTGCCAATGATGGGAATTGCGACTGAGCCAGCTGCGATTTCAGCCACATCAGGCGGTGCTGATACTTCGAAAGCTATTGTGTTGCGTGAGGTCCCACTTGCCAGTGTGATATTATTCACTCCATCGTCTTGACCGTGTTTATATTCGGGCACTCGCCAATGCTGACAGGCCAGCAAGGCTATTGTCTCACAATTACCATGAAGTGGTAAGTGCTGTAGGTTGTCGCAATTCCATCCACAAGGTTTTTAGTAAAAGCAGCGCAATGAATATAATTAAAACTAACCGATTGTAAACAATAATAACTAAGCACGTCTTGCCGTGCTTTCAAAGATATGATGTGATGCAGCACATTCAGGAATCATTTTCCCGGCACGTGATCAGGAACACACTCACGCAGTAGGTGGATTTGGAGTCCCAAGGTATCTGGAGATGACCCTAATGCACTCAGTGTACGTTATCAACTGGGGAATTGGTATTTTTCCATGTGATCTAGTTCTGTGTTTCTGTGGGAACTACACAAACTGAAACTCAGGGCTGACACTAGCAGTCATTCACTTACGACTCTGTGCCCACCCATATCAGTATCAAATTTACTGTATGTCGCCCAAATACGCCCATGTACATATGAGTATTAGCACAAGTACCGGTAGCGCAGACATATGCCGGTTATTGCTACATATGGGCGCACACGGTATGATGCGCCGCTGAGCAGCGGACTACGCAGCACGATGTATTCATTGCTGTTATGTACTTTACTGACGTTAGGCAGACATACCGAGTGGCGCCGGCAGTCAATTCGCACTGCTACTCTTGAACACTTTTACCGGCTGTCGCTGCTAATCTGCACGAAACGCCAGTAGTTTCTATGACTTTCCTGAGTTTCTAGAGTGGTGGCGGCGGCTGGCGGCTGGCGGCTGTCGCTAGCTGACCGTCGACAGCTCCCGACCTCACGGTCCAGAACACTCCATCACTACTTAGGTGGTGCTTGAGGGTCCACTGTGCTCATCCCTTTTGTTCTAGCGCTACTTGCATTGCAGCAACCGCACATCGCACCGCGGACAGGGAGTTGACACGACCCGCAACGACATAAGATGCCGGTGTCCAGCTCGCGCTGCTCCTCCGCGGCAGTGGCAGCACGGGCGGGGCCAAGGCTACCAAGGTGCCACTCGTGCACGAGCCCCGCTTCCATCCCCAGCCGGGGGTGGAGGCGGAGGGAGGGCTCGCGATTCAGAGGGCCGAGGACGGTCGTCGGGTCCACCCAGGCGGCGGGATATCGGGATAAGGAAACTCGTACGACGAGTAAGTACATGTATCAGTGCAGGCTCCGATTCCTGCGCTGCATGTGTATAGGACACCGAATCTTGAAATTGAGGTACAACATGCTAATTCGCTGCTCTCCGCCGCCCGAACCGAGTTGTTTTTAGGGCATGCCATCTCTAACCATAGTAGGGACACATATGTGTATTGCAGCTCCGGCCACCGGCCTTCCCCTTCAGTTTCCGTCTCCGCTTCCTTCCGCTGCAGCCGTCGGCTTTCCCGCATGTCTACCACCACCGGCGTTGCGGCTTCTCCATCTTCCGCGCCTAGTTCGGCATACAGCCCGAAAGCAGTCCGCAACTTGTTGGTCCGCTAGTTGCGGCATCGACCCGCTGCTCAGGTAGGCGTTGGTCTAGGGCGGTGCTGTGTTACCGTCCACTCCGAGTAAGGTATGGGTGTCCCGCAGAGGAGACCTAGTTGGATTAAGGGAGCCAGAGCGTCCCGGTCGCTCTAGGTATCGTGCAGCAGGGGGGGCCCATCCAGAAACGGGCGCCATCACGGCCGTTGTTAGATGAGGGAGTTGCTGTTTATGGGAGTGCTGCTTGTGGTGGTGTCGGGGAGCAAGGAGCACGGGGTGCCCGCCGAGTGGTGGTTGTTGATGGGGGTAGGCGGCATGTTCGTGGGCGCCGGAGGTACTTGAGGGTGGGTGGCGGTGTTGGGGGTCGGACGGTGGCCAACGGTCTGGGTGGTTGTAGGGAAGACAGGGAAGGAGGCGTGGCGGAGGAGTTAGAGCCAGCCGTCGTCGTACATGGACTCTCTCCCAGGTTCGTCTTCCTCTTCTTCGAGGTCGGAGTAGTCCTCCCCGGAGGGTAACTGGTTGTCTGTCATGTGGTCGTCTCCCGCGGGGGGCTCCGGTGAGGGAGTGCGTGTGATGCGGTGCAGCGGGCTGCCCGCGCCCAAGGCCGCAATATCCTGGCGGTGAGGCGGGGGTGCGTGCGCGCGGGGGGAGAGTCTGGTGAGTGAGGTGGCGGCCTCCGAGATGAGCTTTTGCGGAGGTCGGCATCGGGGGAGTTGTCTCGGCCTGAGAGGTCCTATGGGGCCCGGGTACGGACCGGGAGAGAAGACGTTGGCCTTGGGGTTTTAGCCACTGAGGGAGATTAGGACACGGCCGGTGTGCGTTTGTGGGCATGTCGCTTCTGGCGAGGAGCGGGGCTACGGCTGCGGTGCGGGGGGGGGGGGGGGGGGGGGCGGGGGGCCGCTGGCGCCATGGGGCTGCCGAGGTGCCGCAGGCATGCGGTGTAATTGGGTGGGGGTGATGGCGGTCGGGTCCGCGAGAGGGTCAGGCGGTGGCTCGGTGTTGTGTCGAGCGGTGAACTCGGTAGGCCGGGCGTCAGGTGTGAGGGAGCTGTGGCCCGCGCCGCGGCTACGATCACGGCTTTCATATTGGCGTCGGCCGCCGCCAGGGCCGTGGCCTCGGCCTCGGCCGCTTGAAGGCGGTGGGGGGCGCTCGCCTGGGGTGCGTCGGTGGGCAGGGGGCTTTGCTTTTTTGGTGGTGAGCCAGCATTTCCAGCCCGTGAGCTGTGGCATGGCCGCTCGGATAAAGAGGGCACGTTCGGTGTCGGTGTTGTCTGGGCGGGTGAACGTGTGTAGTGTGCCGCGCCGCCGTTCGCATCTAGGGAGACGTCGATGAAGCGGAGTCCGACTCCGCGGGTAGCGAGTGCGCCGAGCAGCCACACGGGTCTGCGGGATAGCTGGCCACTCGCCGGGATTGGCGGGGGGGGGGGGGGGGGGGGGGGGGACATGCGATAAGCGTTCGGGTTGTCGGGGTCATCTTCGATCGTGAGGCGTAGGCTGCGGGTCTGCGTCGCGAAGATCACAGCCAGTGGGGAGGTGACCGATATGGCGACCCGCATGGCTCGTGGCTCGAAGGAGAGTGGTATGCGTGGCCTCGTAGTCCTCATGAGGTCCCCAAAAATCGCAAAACCTAGGTGCTCAGAAGCATGCTGAAAATGCTGGGCTCGCAGCACGTCCAGAACACCTTGATCACCGTCCACGCGTTTGATCTCATTAAGCCTCCGTAAGAAGGCCAGACGAAAGCGAAACGCCTTGTCGATGGCTTCGGCGTGATTCCGAGCACGTGCGAGGTAGGGGGTGAAGTATTGATTTGCAGCTAGGACGTAGGGTAGCAGCTCGTCGAGAGCTACAAAAAGTGCGGCCATGTGGGCCCCGAAACACGACATCCAAAGACACTCCTCCTGGGCCGGCAGACGCCGTTCATTCTGCTTGAGGTACTCGTTCGTTAGGTCCGTGCTCGGGGGAAGAGTCCAGACACTCGGCTGGCCGGTCGAACGGCCTCGTAACCGGACTCTGCTCGTTGCAGTAGTTCTGGCACCGCGAGGTAGTCGTCCTCGTCATGATTCACGGATTTTGCTCCGACACGGCCGCCCTGGGCTAGCTCTAGCAGGTCGGGGCGCACTGCGGCTCCCACGCTGCCGGAACCAGAGCCATGTACTCCGTCTCCATCGACAACACGGTCACGAGCCGTCAATTGAGCTAACGCAATTGCCAGCTCCCGCAACAATGTAGACTGGGCCTTCACGTATGCTTGAAGCGATTCGAGCGTCGGCTCAACGACGGGTTCTTCTCCATCTGACATGGTAATGCACTGGCGTACGGATGAGATTTCACACACGGGTGGTGAGCCGGGTGTGCTGTTGAACAACATGGGGTGACCTTGCTGGCAACATGTTACGAGACAATTTTAACATCGCTGCGTGTAACGCAGCGACAACTGGAAGATTGCATGCTCAACTGTTATGGCTGCTTTTATGTCTACTCGTGCTACGCCCAAAAAAGGAGCAACGACAGGTGCCTAGTTCCCGTACTACTGAGCATCACTTGTAGCCGAAAAGCGGTTAGGGAAAAGGAGGAAACCCCATAAACTAGTTTAGATCATATTGCTGCGCGTTCGAGGGCGTATTGCGCGTCCCGCGCGCTCCTTTCATTTGCGAATCATAACTTGGGGTCAACTGAAGGTGCTGGACCGTCGGAGAAACGCCCGGCGGATGCAACGGTTCCTACAGTGGGCGCATCCCGCGCGCGTTTCGTTTACGAATGATAGCTCATGCATTAATTAACGGATAAATTGCATTTCGCAGAATACTCTTCGTTGTATATCATATGGATGGACTAGTGATATCATACGAGTACGGGTTAAACTACGGGAAAATTACTTTGCTTGCGGTGATATACAAAAAAATGCTGATGAAAATCAGGATACGGGTCCGGACAGCGGCAGCCAAATAGGCAAGCATGCTAACATGCGGATAGGCACCCCCGCTTTCAAGTTCGTTTATGAACCGCAACGGCACCGGATATCTATCGACGGAATTCCACGCGGGTCGACCAAGTGCATTTCAGGTTGGGCCGCTCCAGATTCCATTACTTTATAGAACACA
Organism: Tetraselmis striata; assembly: GCA_006384855.1. Taxonomy (NCBI): domain Eukaryota; kingdom Viridiplantae; phylum Chlorophyta; class Chlorodendrophyceae; order Chlorodendrales; family Chlorodendraceae; genus Tetraselmis; species Tetraselmis striata. The sequence goes on along the minus strand of VCJN01000053.1, from coordinate 166,829 downwards.
TGTCTCACCGGTGTCGAATTTCGGGCGCTCAACATAAAGGGATAAGGGATAAGGATTATATTCTACCGTTTTGAACCCACCGGCGGGATCATTCGAGTACCCAGGACCCGGATAGTTCACTACCATAGGTAGTTCTTGCTGCATGTTTTGGCGGTTTTTGGTTAGGGCGGTCTCAAAAACACGGTCCGGCATGTAATGTCATGTTTTTACTATTCACCCGAACGAGCTGCATAGACACAATCCTTATAATACATGTATATACACATAGAACGATCAATATGTAATACTATGTAATAAGATACAATACTATATTATAATAGTAATAATATATAATAATTGATATAATATTATGAATTAGTAATAATATATCGTCATTAATATAAAATCTTGCTTCGGTCGCGGGTACTACTTGGTAGCAGCTCGCCGCCCTGGATTTTACGGGCGGGCATGGGAAATTTTTGCAGTCGTGGCGTCGTTGGGCCCTCCCTCACATTGCTTTTTTGTTGCACATATGTATCGCACTCCCGAAATGCTATTTTGCTCCGTCTGATGGGGCTTGCCCCAACGCGCATTAGGCTAGTAAGAATTGTAAGTGTGTTGTAGGTGCCATATCTCACTCAAAACAAAAGGGGGGAGAGGGGGGGGGGGGGGGGGAATGTGATAGCTGGCCCTGCATGGCCCAACGTTTTGATGCTAATACTTTCCGCTTTGCTTACCGGCTGCAACCGCCGTATCGCCAACTACTATAACCGTACGCATCGCACAACCCTCGCAAGTAAGCACTGCCGCCGCCTCCCGCGCAGCTAGGCCCCCTGCTGCATGATGCGGTCGGCCCGAGCGCGAATTCCTATCAGTCGACATACATACAACCACGCCTACCTCACGTTGCCAACCTTCGGCTTAGGTAGCTATCACCATGTCGGTATCATCCACCAGACACACCGTGAAGGTGGAGGTGAAGTCGGACGCCAAGGTGCTTTCCGTTAGGCCTGTGTTCGATCCCCTGGAGCAGGATTGGCTAGAGGGCCGTACCGTGCGTAGCATGCTAGAGTATGCAGTGAGCATGTGAACGACCTTTACCCTAGCCTATCCTTTGTCCTCGAACACATTGCAGTGGTCGTCGTGGACCATGAGAGGTTCAGCTCGCCATAGGAGGCGGCGTGCGGCAATAAGAGGCAGTATGAGGCGGCCTGCGACTCGCAAGCCCGGTGGCAGCCGCATGCTCGAAGATAACCTGTGATGGGATGCGATGGAAGAGGTGCCCACTCGGCACTTAAAGTTTGCCTGGTGGGCACACGCCTGAAGGAGGAGGGGAAGCCATAGAACACTATATTGCTTTAATCGTGTGGTTTGTGTAATGCTGCCCTCATGCATGCCTTGATATGCACACCTACGTGTGTGGCAGCTGCCCCCAACATAATATATGGACAAGTGCAGCACTTCCCATGGACATTGATGTTGATAGTACTTTACACATTACATCAGCCAGGTACAAAACTTATGGAGGGGGGGGGGGGGGGGGGGGTGGTCACATCAGAGGGGGGCGGGGGGGGGGGGGGGGGGGGGGGTATGTACCTAAAACACCCTTACAATTTTTTTACTGGCCTTATTAATACTAAAATGGGCCAACGCACACACGCACGGGAAGGAAGGACATTTCGTGGCCGGCAGTGTTTTAGACGGCGGTGAGCCAACAGTGTTGGAAATTATATCACTGACCTCTAGTTAGTCGTGCAGAATGCTTCGGCAATTCGCTTGTTGACTGTACCGGTAACTGAGCGTCGCCCACCCAGGGCTTACCGTGACTGAATCGCTGCCTGAACGGGCGCCGTAGACTCTGCATGAGTTTCACTGTTGCCAGTCCTGTCCCGGGGGCGGGAAAAGGCAGCGCGCCGCCATCCCGCTCCTGCAACCTCCGCGCAACCTCGACGCGGCCGTGCAGGAACTTCGGGGCGGTAGAGACATATCGTTTACCTTATCGTCAGACACGACAGGACAAAACGCTCGGCCAGAGCATCAAGCAACGGCCCTTCGCAACATATCGGTCTCCGTCGAGCGTGCCGCGTGGGTGGTTGCCCGAGTAGAAACCCCGCCGCCAGGCAACCGCGCCCAACCTTGCCGGAGTCTCATAGAAAGAGGATACCAACAACCCTAAGTAAGAAGTAGTATCGCGCAACCGCTTTCAGTTACACACCCGCCCGTCGTGTCAACAGCCTACAGCGCCATGGCCGGATCTATGTGGCACGATGACCGCACGGAGAGGGACTACTCCAGCCGCCGCGGGGGCGGCTCTCGTGGTGGCGACCGCGACCGCGGCCACGGCGGGGGTTACGGCCGCAGGTGCGGCGCTTTAGCTTCCGGAACCGGTTGTCGAAAACCCCACACCCCGGGCATTCCTGCCCTTGCGTCACTCCCCCCCCCCCCCCCCCCCCCCCCCCCCCCCCCGCCTCTGCCCGCCCAGCTTACGACTGGTATCTGCCATTTCGGATCAGCTGTCTGCAAAACCTCAGGCGGGCGGTTTCGTGCCCTTTCTTGCCCGTTGTGTCCGCACGCGTGCTCCACCCTGCGTCTCTCGTCTTCTCGTGTTTTCCCACGGGCTGGACGCAGCTGAGTGAGATTATTCTGCTTCTGCCTCTGGCGCTCCTGCAGGGACCGGGACCGCTCCCCTATCCGCAGGGGGGGCGACCGCGCTGCTGCCTCCCCTGGCTGCAAAGTGTTTGTTGGCAACCTGGCGTACCGTGTGTCTTGGCAGGTAGGGCGCCCCTCCCCTGTTCTATCATGGTGGGAGAAGGGGGAGCAAGACACCTATTGGAGGGATCACCTTAGCAGGTGGATTGTATTCTGACTCGAGATTCCTTGCTCCATGCAGGACCTGAAGGACCACATGCGCGAGGTTGGAGAAGTCGCGTGAGTGCGAGGCGGCCACATGTCTGACTCCACCGCTGTGTGATGGTTTTTGCTGCCGAGGCCCTAGCCGGACCTCTACGAGGCTGGCGGCCCCGGCAATGCAGGGAGTGAAGGCTGTCAGGGAGTAAAGAGAGGGACCGCGGGGCGGGTTTGAGGGTGGTTGATGGCGAGCGGGCGTGGCGGCGGCGGCGGGGAGGCGCTGTTGTTCGGGATGGCCCGCGAGTGGTGTCTGGGATGCCTTCAAACTGTGTGTTCCTCCACGCGTGCGTTTCTCCATCTGTACTTGTAGGTTCACCAAAGTCATGACGGGCCCCGATGGCCGCTCCAAGGTGAGCTAAACCCCACAACCGTGCATCCTGCAGATAATGCACCCCCCCCCCCCTCTTCGCCCATCCTCCACGCTTCTAAACTGCCAAGTGCGCGGCCATGGCGCGCAGGGCTGCGGCATTGTGGAGTACACCAATCCGGAAGACGCGCAGGAGGCAATCCGCGCTCTGCATGACACGGAGCTGAAGGGTACGCGCTCCATGCTTTGGAGCCCCCTCCCCCCCACCCCTCCCCTCCCCCCCTGCCATCTTTGTTCACCTTCGTACCATACTAGCATATACGCTTCTAGCATACATACCTCTAATGTATCCTGAGCAGCTACATAACCTCTTACATGCACACGTGAATGGTGTCATAAATTTTCCCTGTTGGGATGCATGCGCACTTCCACGTTAGCGTAAGGCCAGGCACATTTTCGAAACTGCATTTAATATGCGCATCAAAAGTTTTTGAAGCATTTGCCACTTTGAAGAAGTATTAGACACTTGGAAGGGCTGCCATTTGCCGACCAAGGTGGCTGATATTGTGTCTTTCCACAGGGCGGGCCATCTTCGTGCGGGAGGACCGCGAGCCCGGCAATGAAGACAGAATGGAGACCCGGAGGGAGGAACGGCCGGCGAGGAGGTCGGCGGGCAAGGTGCTCGTGGTTGAGAGGCCCGCGAGGAGCGAGAGAAGCGAAAGGGGCGGCGAGCGCGGCGGCCGCAGGGAGCGCGGCGGCCGGGAGAAGAAGGAGGTGAGGATGATGATGATTGAGTGGGGGGGGGGGGGGGGGGGGCAGTCAGATGCAGCTGTTGACTTCAGCCTGACTACTTACCCCCACCCCCCGCCTCCGCCCTTCTCCTTCTAGCCTCTGACCGCAGAGAAGCTGGACGAGGACCTGGACAGCTACTTTGCCCAGAAGAAGAGCGCCAAGGGCGGCGCAGAGGCCGAGGAGGTGCCAGAAGCGGCTGATGTGGAGATTGCCGAGGCTGAGGATGAGGTACTGGAGGACCTGGAGTAGGGCTGCCAGTGGCTGCCCCACGCTCCAAGGCTGGTTAGCTGAGCATAGTTCTGCTCGTGTGTAAGCCTGAGTACAACTCATGTGTGCAGTAGCATACACGTTTCATACCTGTCCATCACCGCCACGTCATCTCTTGTTTTTACATGGTGACCGGGTATACATTTATTTGTTTGTGAAAGGGTTTCATCGCGTATTGAGTTTAGGATTTTCGTACCGGAAAACCACGCTTGCATGGCAGGGGCCTCCATCAGGTGCTCTGCGAAGCGAGGTGGCGATGTACGGCGACCTGCCTGATGACTGCTGGCCAGTAGTGGCTCCTTCCCACGGCATTCTTTGGACTCTTGCGTTCAGTGGGAGGGGCGGAGGAGCTGCGCCTTTGGGGCAGGGGTTAGTATCTGCACCTCAGGGGAAAACGGCATGCAATCGAACCAAGATTCACTGCAATTGCCAGGGCAAATGCGTCAGGGCAGCACAGAATGGCAGTATATTGATGTACTTGCCCTTTATGTGACGGAAAGGGGGGAGGGGGGGGGGGTAGAGCCAGTCGAGGTAGACGATTGAGCAGCTTCTCGCAGACACCTGAGAATCATGCCTTTCCATCAATGGGATGTTGTTGCCGTGTACTCCTACAGATGCCCTGCAAAGGCTAAATGGCTGGCTTCCTGCTATGAGTGCGCTGCACTTTTGCTTAACTTCCATCATAGATGTAGATGCTCACTGGATCGTTCATCTCACAGCTGGAACCCCTCCCCTCCTTGCAGCCAACACCGCACCTCGCTCGCAATCTCAAAAGCTCGACATGCGTTCCGCAATCTGATGGGACGAACATGCTTCCTGGATGTGTTGGATACCCCGTGCCACTGATGTCCAGTCTTCTTGATGCTCCCTCACCCACGTGTGCGAATCCTGTTTGTTGCATGCAGGACGAGCGAGCGCAGACGCCCATGAAACATCAAAGGGCACTGCGCTTCCAAGCGTTTTTGTTGCGCTGTTATTCTAGTGCTACGGCTCAGCAATATCCTCTGTCATGGTATCGGGCAACATTGCCGTAGCAAGTAAAGGAGCTGTGGGTGGCGACAATAATTTACATTACGAGTAGTAGTACAATCTCGCAGGGTCCGTCGGTCTTCTCGCGCTCGATGCGCTGACACTCACTTGCTTATTGTACCAATCGCAACTGCTGTGCGACTCTGCAGGTCCCAGCACGTAAGGATTACCCGTAGCAGTTTGGACTCGTCAGTCCTGAGGTGAGCGAATCGCGGCGCTGATTGAATCATATATATTGTAAATATGTATATGTATGTAGATATTTCTGTACATTTTACTTATATGATTAAATGTTTATAGCGACTATGTATATACATATTTATATACATATACATATACCCGGTTGACCTCGTGCGCCAACCGCAGTCTTAGGTCTGGCATAGCCATCAAACGATTGCCTCATTCGAAACCCGAAGGGCTAATGCATCAACCGGGTATACCAGGCCGGGACACGGGCCGGACGATATTGCCTTGCTGAAAAGACAGAGCCGGGAATCGAACCGCGGACCTCCTGAGTAGGAGACCACCGCAGTACCGGGCGGACAGACAACGAGGCCTGTAGTAAAGGTACAGGTACCCTGTACGAGGTGTACACGCTGTACACGCTGTACCTATATAAATGCCGGTTCTTGACAATTTGATTCGAACCCGGGTACTGGGACTGGCCTGGCGGGGGGCGAGGCCCCCGCGGCTCCGTCGGTCCCTGCTGCGCACCGCCTGCGCGCCACTAATCCTTACTAAATGTAGGTTCTGCTTAAATGTAGGCTTTTTCCTTCCCCAGTACTTTGCGTGCATTCTCTTGACGCTCTCCCTGTAACCAAAAGGTACTAATCCTTACTACGACCTGCAGTTGTCCTATGGCTGCTGATGCCATCGTTCTGGTGCCATTCACCAGTGTCGCGCAGGTAGCGACTAAGGGCTGTCTGCGACTAAAACTAGCATCGCTGCGGGCGTCGCCACCAGTAGTCGCTACAGCTCGCAGCTTGTTATTCGGTGGCGGAGAGCGCGCAATATGCCGCCGCCGGGTCCGCCGTGCGCGCTGTCAGCCCCCGGCGCGATTGCTCCGAGTACGTGCGCCCCCCGATGGCGTGCGTACTGCTCGAGACGAGTGGCCCTCGGAGGGTTGCCGCCCTCCAGGGCGGTCCTTATCCGGCGGCGTGCCGCGGTGAGGGTGTTCGCCGCGCAGCACTCGCGCGCAAAGGCGGTCGACGTGCTGGTGGTCGGCTCGGGGCTCAGCGGGCTCGTTGCGGCGTACCGCCTGGCAGCCGATGGCAGCCAACGCAAGGTGGCGCTGCTGGACGTGTCGCCGCCGGCAGATTTCCCGAGAGGGACGGGTCGGGACCGGGTGGCGCGCCCGTTCCACCTTCCGCACGAAGAGGAGCTGAACACATACATGGCCGTAGAGGCGCGGGCACTGTGGGCGGCAGTGGGCCGCGACGCCGACGCGCAGCTGCTGCTGCCGTGCGGGTCGCTGCACATGCTGCTGGCGGACCCGGCGGCGACGACTCGTGAGCAGGTAGAGCAAGCCGGACGGCGAGACCTGCTGGAGGCCAAGTGCTCGGCGGCGCAAATACCCTTTGAGGTCTTGGCGCACGATCAGGCAAGCGCATTGCAGCAGTCTTGATTGAAAAGGGGGAGAAATTAATTGAAAAGGGGGGAAGTGTAACAACTCTAGGCTGTGGCAGATGGCCAAGTGCGTAAGCTTGGTCCTTTGCCTGTAGGTGCGCTCACGCTTTCCGGTCCTGCGGGCTGCAGCAGACAGTCAGACCCTCTTCCATGCTTCAGGCGGTGTGCTCCACGTCGGAACGGTGAGCTGAGGAGCCGCCACCTCTGCCCGGTGGCCGAGTGTGCAGCGCAGCTTTCTTTGTATGGTGCGCAGAATGCCCCTGACCGCAGCTTGTGACGGTTTTGGACGCGGCCCTCGTGCGGTGGTAGGCACGGCGCGCTTTGGGCCAGCTGCTGGCCAAGGCGGGGGTGGACGTGCGCAGGGATCGGCTGGCGGGGTGGAGGGATGCGGGCGGATTCTTCCAGGTCCGCACCGCGGATGTGCAAAACGCCGGATCCTTGCAGCTGTGAGTGGCTCAACCTCCCAGGTCCCCCCTCTCTCCGCACCTCTGGCATTCGCGTCCCTCTTCCATGGCAGCTCTCGCTCCCAGAGTGCTCCTGTGGGCCGCACACGATGTGACGCGGCGCTTCATGTGACAGGCCAGGCGATGGCGCCGTAATCGAGGCAGAGCAACTGGTGCTGGCGCCCGGCAGCGCGCATGCGGAGCGTGTACTTCGCATGTTTGGGCTCACCGGTGGCCTGCAGGTGATGCCCATGGCCTGTTGGCATGCCCTCCCCCCTCACCCCCCCACCAGCACCATTACCACCACTTTTCCTGCGGTCACGTGTTTAATGACTCTGATGATGGCGGCGTGCGCCTCGCTGACATGACGCGCGGGGGCTGTGGGCTGTGGGGTGGCATGCAGCGCATGGGGACTGTTTACGGCGACTGGGGCGCCATGAGCGACATGGAGAAGTGCCCGGTGGTGCGGGTCATGCACAACGACTTGGCACAACCGCCCAGCGAAGACCGTCCTGGGTGAGGCTGTGCCCTCTGCTACGCACCGCGACCCACTCGCCCATCATGCGGGCATTCATTCCGCCACCGGCTCCCCTATGGATTTGCCCTGACAGTGTGCCTCCATGCCCGCAAGGCTGTGTCTCATGCCTCGGTTGGAGGGCAGCAGAAGTGCCCAAGTGGCATTGTCCCCCGTTGGCCGCCGCGTGATGTCGGCGAATGAGGCGGAGAGGGCACAGGAGCGGCTTGCAAGGCAGGAGGAGGAGGAGGAAGATGAGGGAGGGGAGCTGCGCACTGCCGGCGAGCTAGCCAGCTCTGCGCGGATGGACACGGAGTGTGCCCCTTTCTTCCTGCCCCGCCCCTCCCCCCCAACACACTCTCTCTCAACCTTCCCTCTCCCTCTCCCTTCCTGGATCCGCACCTGCTTCCATCTGCATAGGCATGCCCCCTCAACCTGAGTGCCGTACACCCTGTGGTATCTCCACTTGCCGCTGATGAGCGGCCCCTCGCTGTGCAGGGTGGCCATGTCGGCGCTCACAAGCACGGCCAGCAAGGTGACGGTTGGGTTGGACTCGGAGTCGAGTCCCTCTCGGCTGGGCGCTGCTTCTGACATCACGACAGCAGATGGGTTTTCCCTCCTGGGGTCAGTTGCCGTCCTCCCGTCCCCTTCTCCCCGCTACAACATGCCCACTTCTGCTGGCCAGTCCTGATCCTTGCCGGCTACGCCGGTCACTGTCAATGAGCAGGAGCCACCCAGGATGGGACGAGGGCCAGGTTATCGTGGCACTGCCAGCCGCGACCGCCAGCGGGGACGGCGGCGCCCCCCTTTCCAGCACACTCGGCCTCCTGGCAGCTTCCGCCATCAACGGGGTCGCCTGTGCGTACGGAAGCACGAGCGCCAGCAGGTAGGTGCAGCAAGGTGGCTGTGTCTTTCACGGGGCTCCCGCTTTACGCAGCGCTGTTAATCCGATAAGATATTGCATAGCTACAAACCCGCCTCAGATGTGTCGATATGTCAATATATGTCGCACGTGTCATGTCGACCCTTCAGCATCGAAGCTCCGTACGTCAGCGGTTCACGTTGTTACTGACCCGCTGATCCGTGAGGATGAGCTGGCACAGTACCCTGTATCGGCTTATATAATAATGGTGTTGGCGAGACAGTATGTGTTGAGGGGGGGCTGGCCCGCCTGTGTGCGGCTTAGCTGCTACATGTCAGACTGACTGTTACCAATCCTGACCCCTCCCTCTCCCCCTCACCCCCCCCTGCGCCTTGCGCTGTCTGCTTGACAGGCTAGCAATCAATCGGCCGTCACTGGAGATGCAGCACGCAAACCTTGAAATCGACACTTGGTCCGAGCTGGCGAGTCTCGGAGCCCCAAAGAAGCCCACCTCCAAGCGCATGGTGCCCACAACACGGTTCAAACGCGCAGATGATAATCCAAGGACATATTTCATGTAGCGACGCACATGCACCCGTATTGCCCATAACCGCTGAGACCACGCCACACACAAACTGTGATGAACTGTTTGCACTGCTGCATGGCACATTTTGGACCCAATAAACACGGAAACACGTGCTGTAAACTTTCCCACATCAGCTGTCACGGGTGTGGTCACGATGGGATGGGATATAATGATGTCACGCATGCCCTCCATGCAACAAAGCATCTTTGAATTTATTGCAACGTGTCTGGTAGCTACTGCCTTGCCGCAGATTGCGCGGGTATTTTGAAGCTCTACTGCATGTGCGCCTACGCGTATGCTGTACTAATGCTGCAGTGCTGTCACCTACACGGTTACTTGAACTACTTCTATGGGAGCTCTTATCAACATTACGCCGCTTAGGCCATCAACACTCATCAGCTTGCAGTTTAATAAAATGCATCGCCGTGACCTGCATTTCCAGGGTAATAGTTCCCCTGGGTGTCTGGGGCCTGTGACGGGTAAACTGCATGCTCCGGCGCGAGGCCCGGGTAGGAATGAGCCCGGTGGAAGGCCATCCCAGCGTTGAAATGAGGCTGGGGCTGATGCCGGGCGTATGGGTGAAACCCAGATTGTTGCAGCTGCTGGCGGCTGCCCGTTGATGATCGCCCGCTTCCTTCTGCCAGGGCAAAACGCGTGGGGTCATCTTCCCCTCCACTCCCATGGGTTGCGCCAGCTGCATTCGCAACACTCCAAAACGGCGAGTTGTCATGGGCAGTTTGGTATTGGTTGTCCCGTGCGAAGGCCGTGTATGAGCCTCTGTCACCCGCGTGTTGCACCTGCCCATATTGGTAGCAGTGTGGGACGTCAAGGCCAACACTGGGTGGCTGTTGTGCCATTATCGGGCTCGGCGCGTGAGTGGTCCAGTGACTGTAGTTGAAGCGGTTTTCATCACTTTCGTTGCTGCTCCGATGCATCAAGTTGTACCAATAGGGCTGGTGCGGCCAAGATGCGCGGCGGGGGCCGTGTGGACGGTACTCGAAGTGGCCGCCCGAAGTGTAGTAGTGTGATGGCGAAACGGCAAGTGACTGGTCGACTTGCGGAGGTCTCCCCGGCGGGGCTCCCCTCTGGGACGGCTCATGTTGATCAATCCCGGCGGTGGCGTCGAACTGCTGTAGTGCTTCTACGGTGCTAGCAGCCCTGCTGTTGCCTATAGCAGCCCGAGCACGCTCGACACTCTCGACAAGCCGCAAGTACGCACCATCGTAATTCGCGGCCCCGGCGACGGCCGGCCGGCTAGCCCTCGCCGAAATATCTCGGGCAGAGTTATTGCTAAATCGGGGCGGGACTGCTGGCTCTTCTGGCGCCTCGGTCTGATCGGAGCTTGGACGAGAGCGGGATCGGCCGGAGAGTAACCATGAGGGTATTTCTCCTTCGACAGGTCGTCTGAGACTGCCGGCCGCGAGCGGCTGCGACATTTCAGGGCTCGAGGCGTGCTGTCGCCGGGCTACTGTTGGGGGCCGACTCCAGAACCCCCGCCCCGTCCCTTCGGAGAAGGCTCTGCGAGGCGTGACTGCTGGCTGTGAAGATAGCCCCGCTGATGCGGACTGCTGGCTCAGCTGCCGATAGTCCACCACGAGTTCCTGTTTTTCAGCACCACTGCTACTGTTCTGGAGTGCCATTGAATTGCGATGACAGTCCTCGCGTTCAGCGTACTGATGTTCCGACACGGACGTGAGCATTCCGCGCTCGAGCGCGTGCTCTTCCGCATAGGTCCTTGGATTCGCACTTCCGCCGCCGCCGAAAATCGGCAGCGGGGCTTGAAAGCCGCCATCGTCCGCTAGCACACGGCACTGCATGTGTTTTTTGCCGGGGTAGATTGGAGCGCGGCACTTCGGACAGAACGGCAGCTCGGTGCCGTGTCCCCTCTCCTTGCCGCTTCCTCGAGCCTCGGAGTTGGCACGGTAGTGCACGCGCAGCCGCCATAGCTCAAGAAAGCTCCTATGGCAGCCTGGGAATGGACAGTAAAAGCGTTCGCGCGAGGACGCTTGTGGTGTTTGACTTTCCCTGATGCCCTGGCCGCCGTGCCGATGACCGCCGCCGAAAGAGGCGGGCCCCGGGCCCCCCGCAGCTTGATCGAAGGCCTGCCCAGCGTGTGCGTCCGACGATCGGCGAGGGCCATCGTCCGCCATCCAAGGGCCTACTGCGTTTGATATCGGAAACAAGCAATGCCCGTGCTCCAGGAAGAAGGAGCTGGCTGAGTAGGGACTGAGTAACAAGCACGATATTGCTACGGTACCAGCAGCGACCGAGCTGTATTTATACGTCGGTGTGCTCCCGCCTCAGAAGAAGTGCTTGTCGCCGAGCCGGTGCACGAGCAATTTAAGTAGTGATGAGCGACTTGTTTATTGGTGTTGGTTACAAGGATAGCGTGAGCGAGTGGCGACTGCGCCATTCTCTCGCGCGCTTCTGGTCCCATCACTGGGTTTTACCCGTGCATGAGAATGCGCAGGCTGAATATACACCATCTACCTCGCATGTGTTATAAGTTAACTGGGTGTTTCCTACATCCTTTCGGTTTATTTCCGGATGATAACCTTTGATAGCAGCTACGGGTACCGTCGTAGCCCAATTACTAACCCGTCTAATAAATTGCCTGTAGTCTGCTGGCTCGCTCGTGTACCGATGTCCGTACAACATTTATATACGCATCGTCTTTAAAAAATAATGCACGTATGTGTGTATGAATAGGGCGACCATACACGTATTGTCAACGACCATCAGAAATATTAATGGAGGCTGCGCATAAATAAGAATAATAATTAACAAGATAATATTATAAATATAATAATTATAACATATATATATACCTAATAATACGACTGCTACTACTGCTATATATCGAAATGTATAATATAATATAATATTAATGATATACAATAATTCCGGAACTGGCGGAACGAATGAGAAGCTCTGAGAAAAGGACGTACGGATTGCCCGCCCTAGCTCTACTCATAGCTCATTATATACGCATAGCATTAATCCCTATAACGATTTATCCCGACCTGCCGCGGCGGTATGCTCATCGCTAACTGAGGATTACTACCGCGCTGTCTCCGCGAGCCGAAATCCTCGAACTCTATCGTGTACATTCGTGAATTGCAGGACTGCCTGTAGTACCAGGAGTAGAGGATTTCTACTCGTGGTGGTACATACTGTACAAGTGCCAGTTCCACTAAAAGTACGTTGTACCGGGTAGCTCATGTACCCGTAAAGCCAATACTGGTGTACGAGAAGTTCACTAGAGCTAAATGAAATCTAGGATGTACAGGTACCCGTAGCGACTATTAATGTCAAAATTTTAAAATTCCGCGCCCCTCGGGAGTTCTTTCTGGGCGAGTACCTCTCCTGCGTGGACTACTCCTCTAACGAGTAGCCACCATCAGGCCTCCTGAAAGCCTGAAGTCTAAAGTTCGCCTCGGGACATCGGCCGAATCCGCCCCAGCACGACTAGTCGCTACCTCTTGCGCCAACTGCAGCCGTGGGTCTGGCAGAATCCTTACTCCTTACCTGTAGCAGCCCATTGCCTCATTCGTACCCCGAAGGGCGAGCATTAACCGGGTAAACCCATGACACGCCGGGCCGATATTGCCGAAATACATCGACCAGGAATTGAACCGGGGACTTCCCGTAGCGTCTCGGTATATGAGCTATATTGTCGCTATATTGTCTCGCTGTATGAGACAATCGCTCAACCGAGCGGACAGATGAATGGAATGTATCTGGTGTGCTACTCGAGTATCATGTCGTATACCTGTCCGGTTTAAGTGTATAACTGATGCGGTAATTGGCGCGAAGAATATATCTAGCCCTATATATATGCATATTCATAAGTAATACAAAGTCCTGTCAAAAGCGCACTTCAAGAGGCAGTATGTGGTGTTATGTATATGTCCATTAATCAATGTTGGCGATGTCCCGCAAGTAGACATTGGCCAACATATCATTGCGTTGCCACACGCAATACATGCACATAAGGAATTCAGTCGGAACATACTAGTTCCGCCGGAACTGAACGGAATTCCGCCGGATCCGGGGCTGGACCTCGGCCGTTTGTACTGGGGTGCTGGGTTGCTATGAGTTGTGCTGTTGTGCAGGCTGGTGACACCAGTGTGAGCTGCGGATTGTAGAAAGCAAATATTACATATTGTAATGTCTACGCCCCTTGATTGCCCACCCGCCGGCCTCACGGCCAACCTTGCTAAGTATGCATTTTAACACATCACATGACGAAGCGGCTATTGGTAGACGCCTCCGTCCTCATCAACATGCTCCAAGGCGGGGCTTGACGAAGCCGCCGTCTTTAGTGCGCGGCACCGGCGGGGCCCAGGAGGACGTTGCGTTGTAATATATGCTCCTGCATATCCTCGTCCTCCGCGGCCGGAAACGCGAAGTGCAACAGGTTATCTTCCTTCGCAGCGTGACAGAGAAAACACTCGACGTGTAGATCACCGCCCATGTAAGTCGTTTCGTCTTTATTCTCAGGAGCGGGATCGCGAGGGACATAGAAGACCCACTCCAACCCTCGCTTCTTAGTGGATACCCAGGTTCTGTTGTGGTTTCGAACGAGCATCTTGACTCGACAACGAAAGCGCTAGGAATCGGTTGTATCTGCTTGTTCATTCTCGTCCTGCTCAGCATCGGTATCCTGCTGAGTAATGCCCTGAGTTTCGGGTTGGGCGGACGAGCCGGCATTAGCGGGCGCGAGGGTGGGGGGGGGGGGGGGGGGACGTCCGCTGGCCCGGGCGGGACGGCGTGGCGGCGTCACTAAGTCATCGGCGGCATCACCGCCGTCGGCGGCGGCGGGATCCCCCTCTACGTCGCCTTCCGCTTCATCCTGATCCATCGGCACGTCCTGTTTCGCCTCGGGTAGTCGAGAGGGAAGGTAATATTGTCGGAAGCCATAGATAGCTCAGGGTGAGGGGCGAGGGGTGAGTTAGGTGTCAGCAACTCTGCTGTGGCATGCCAGCTGTGATGGCGTTGATATATCTGCCTCCCTGACACCTGCGGTGTTTTTTCTCGCCGTATATCGCCATATCTCGACGGGCCAACGCGATAGCAACATGTTGAACTCGATTAGGATAAGTTTCGATGGGGGGGGGGGGGGGGGGGGGGGGGGGGTCCCGAATGTGGGTTCCCTACCTCTATAGTGAACAACAAGTACTTAACGATATCGTAAAGAGCGCCGGCTGCGGTGGCGGCGTAAGCGGCCGCTCTAGACAACTGTATTGTACTGTCACAGTGTTGGCGGAACATATTCGCTGCATGCACAATCGGTGCTGCCACCATATATAACAACGCAAGCCTCGCCGCCATGGCGGAACCCGTTCAGCGCTGCTGCTATGGCATGCATTAAGTAGTAGTTGCCGCCAGAGGAGAGCCCGGCGGGCCACAGCTGAAATCGTGTGGTGTAGCGGGTTGCACCAGCACATTGTCACACCACGTGTGACGTCGTGTGCCAGGGCGAATACGAGGTCAAGTTTCCCGTCGAAGTACAATGATGTGCCTATGGGTAGAAAGGCTACAACCCACGGATGACAACCCCCATCCTTCTCCGAGCGGGGGTGATGTTTGATGTATTAGCACAAGAAAGGGTTCCCATGTGTGTCAATAAGGACAGTCGCTCGCCCCACCACAAGGATATCCGTATGTCACTATCAGGGTTGGGCTGCAGTATCGACAGCATTGCAGGCTGCATAACTGCAGCCTAAAGTTAAACTACTGCAATGCAGCATGTACGTAGCACTGCCCGAAAAGGGGATGCAGTGCAGCTACCCAAAGTGCCCCAAATCTCCCTGGATAACGTTTGGATGGCGCCCGCCAATGACAATAAGCCATGTGGCGACGGTTCCGGCGGTCAGAACGCCGCGGATAGCACCGTCCTCGTTCGTATCATCACTACATGTCGCCGCATCGGGGCACAGACCAGTAGACCACACACACCAGCCGAACCTATCCTCACTTCACGCTCACCCATGCACCACTATCGGTCATCCTCCTCTCGTCACTCTTCGTCAATTATATGGAGGGAGACCATTCTGCCGCGAAGCGGGGCGCAGCGGAGATGGCGGACGAGGCGATGGCGGAGGCGGACAGCATCGCCGCCGCCACGGCCAGCACGGCGGCCAACAGTTCAGCAGCCGGGCGATTAGAGGGATTTTTATGCCATCATGCTTTTTTACGCGTGTTTCACTCTGCATTGGGACATCGTCGTTGGACACACACAAATGTACACACAGTAGGCTTCTCCTCTCTGTAGGCAATTTAATGATATATTACAACTTCCATCACGATTGCTGCCCCTCTGCATCCTGCCCTTTGCCCTTCACTGTCCCTCCCTTCCCTATAATCAGCAGTTTCAATTCTATTGCAGCATGATTGTACTGCAACCTGCAGTACTGTAGCATGTTGACTGCAGACTGCACTGCGGCCTGCCTGCAGCGTGCAGTATTGGAAAGTGGGTGACTGCAGCCCAACCCTGGTCACTACCTCACAGTTAAAATCCTACCCTATAGTGCACATTTCACTGTAGAGGTAGGCTACCGGAAGGCCACAGTGAATACCCCCATAGTGACCCTACCCCATAGGAACATAAGGGGGGGGGGGGGGGGGGGGGGCGGGGGGGGGGGGGGGGGGGCGGATATTCACTAAGGATTATGGAGTTAGTATCACTGTACCCTGTAGCGATACAGGGTACAAGCGCCGCCCGCCTGTGAGACGGCGCGCACGAAACACCTCCCGGTCGGCTGCTATCCACCCGTACCCAGTATGAGCTCTTGCACTAATGATTATTACATTGGGGTTCATAGTCAGTACGGGTCTGCTACGCGCTAGCGTCTATCACGTATCTTCATCCTGTTCTCGGGATTCAGACTACTCTTACATTTATTTATATCCATTTAAAATCCAGTTATTTATCATCCATATGCTGTTAGCACATATCGGCTTTACTGTCCAGTTTAATATCAGCTTATCGTTAATGTCCATTATATTCCGCCGCTCTTGATGATGGGCCTGCGTACGAATACCAGTACCTGTACCCTGTACATGCGGGACCGCGTGATGCTGCCGCACTTCTTGGAGTTCTTGCAGTTCGTCGTCCAGCTCTAGTCGCTACTCATCCAGATCGGGAGATGGTAAGGATTGCAGCGCGCTGTACTTCCCACGGGCGCGCCGTGCGCATCCCGTCCTCAGACATTTTGTCGCCACGTTGTTGATCAGTTGAGGCGCCAAGGACTATCCGACGGGACGAAGACAGCCCTTCCCCACATCCCCACCTCGGCGCGGCGGAGGATGCGTAGCCGCCGGTACCCGTAGCTTTCCCCTTCTCGCCCTAGTCGACCGGACCCGTCGCGTAGCTATACTGTATAACTAGGCGACGGGTGTTGACGGGGACTTGCGAGTCGCGGCCGCCCTTGTCGCGGGTCGTCGCGACTCCTCTGTTACCAGCTAGCTTCCACCGCGTGCCGCCCCTTCACACCCCGATTCAGCCCGCGCATTCCTGGTCTCCCAGTCAGCGGTTTATGGGCACATCCTGATGTTGCTGAGCGGCGTGAGGCGGGGCGGAGGCCGACCACAGATGAGCAGGTTGGTTGGTTGGTCGCCCAGCAGGGCGGACCCATCCGCACTGTCGGACTCCATAGCGGCTGCGTTTCTCGCGTTTCTCCCAGTTTCAAAGTTGAGTCTTGTTTTGCCAAAAAGGTCGCGCAGGCTGTTTTACACGGACAAGAGCCGAAATTGGCAGGATGGTTTAGCGAAAGCGTGGAGGGAAAACGGAGTCAGGGGGGGCGCTGCGTGGAACGCAGCGAAAACTGGAAGATGGCAGGCTCAGCTGTTCTGGCTGCTTTTATGTCTACTCGTGCTGCACCTGAAAAAGGCGCAACAACATATGCTTAGTTCCCGTACCACTGAGCTGCACTTGTAGCTAAAAAGCGGTTAGGTCAAGGAGGGAAACCCCATAAACTAGTTTAGATCATTTCAAAGTTGAGTCTGGTTTTGCCAGTCTTGAGCGAACGGAGAGAGCGGTGGATTGACGGAGAAGAGGTAGCGCCAAGTCATGAAGGAGGCACTGGGAAGGCCACCGCTGCGGAGTCCTGTTGGACTTGGAAGTGGCGGAGGGGGGCGATGTGTCCAAATAAAGAAGAACCATGCGCCAGGTGAAGGAAGAACGTTGGGGTCGATGTAGTCCAGAACGACGTCAGAGTTAGTGGCCCAACCGCCTTGGTAGCGAATGTGGGACAATGGCACTCCGATGGCATTCGCTGCAGAGGCTGCGCCCTTGCGAAGACTGTGTGAAGTCCAGGAAGTGCCAGCAGGGGGGGCCGCGTTGACTAGACTGATGGTTGCAGACAGCCAGTCTGACATTGTAGCCGCAGTCCAAGGTTTTGACTGCTCGGCTGCAGTGACAGCCCAGAAGTTTGACGCAGCCATGCCAACAGTAACCAGGGGGACAGATTGGACGTTGTCAAGTGGTGCAAGAGACGTGTCACTCGAGGGTGCTCGGACACAGGAAGGAGAAGTACGCGCAGGTCGTCGGGTCCCCGTCGGCCAGGGCGACCCCTCTCGCGGTACACTTGCAAGGTGATGTTGTAGGTGTCGACATGCACATCTCGCACTCGACAGGAGACGCCAGTAAGGCCCCTGGCAAAGAACATGAAGTTGACAACCGAGGCCAAAAGAGCTCGGAAGTTGAGGTGGTACTCTGGGTAAGGAGCAGACACAATTAGCTCGGCCTTTGTGACGAAGCGATAGGCTACATCCGCAGGCAGAGGGACACGCAAAGGGGCAGCGTCCAGCCGGCGCTGACGCAGCATCAGCCCACGCCTTGCTGAAGTTAGGTGCAGACTGTCCTTGGCGATTGGGACGAGGTTGTGCAGCTCGAAGAACGTGTTAATTGCGGACAGGTAGGGTTGCAGCGACTTAGCTGCGATGTGCCCTCGCTCCCCGATCCAGGCAACATACCGAACGACAGTAGCGGTAGTCGCCTGCAGCGGACTGATGTTTTCAGAGTCGTGGCAGAACTCCGCGAACTGAGACAGTCTGCCGGCGTAGCTCTTGAGTGTCTGAGCGTTGAGGGAGTTGGAGAGCAGGTCGAGTGTTCGCTGGCCCAGCTCGTCCGAGCCGAACGCGTCCTGCAGCCGGGATCGCAGTGACGCAGCCCAGGGAGCGACAGCTTCGGGCTCGTCAGTTACGTACGTGCGTCGTTTTACCGACAGAGTTCCACCGGTACGACTACTGTTCGCAAAGTACTCGGCAGCAGCGGTTAGGTTCCCGGCGGTTGGCCGGTAGCTGCTGGACAGGTTTGCAGTAGCTTCAGGTTTGCGGGGCTAGGTTCAGGTAAGAGGGCCGCCCCGCGCGCCCTTCGCGCTCGTAGCGCATGTCCCGTGCATAACGTACACGCGCGAAACTTGGTCGTTGCGAACCAGTTGTGACACGTAGTGTAACAACCGACGGACGCAGAGATGGTGTGGTAAGAAAAGCGGTCGGTTGAGCCGCCATGTGCAGGTGTGCGGATGGTTGAGCCGCACTCGGCTGTAGCTGTAAGAAGCGCCGCACCGAGGAAGGTCTAAATGAAGTCTGTAAGGTGGGGGGGTCAGGTCCTGACACATGGCGCTCATCCCGCCGTTGAGCTGCAAGGGTGCGTCTTGCGGCGGTCACCGAAAGGTGGCCTCGCAAAGCTCCAGCAGCTCCGACGAAAGGCGCCCTACACCGTCACTCGTGCTCACCTTCGCGGCCATGTCCACGCCCGCCGCCACGTCCTCGCCCGCGCCCGCGACCTGCAGCTGCAGCTGCTACTCGGGCAGTAGCGGTTGCCTTTGCGCTGCTGGCAACGGTCGCCTCGAAGACACGACGCTCGTAGTCCTTCATGAGGTCCCCAAAATCGCGGAACCCAAATGCTCCGAAGCAGGCTGAAAATGCTGGGCTCGCAGCACGTCCAGAACACCTTGGTCACCGTGCACACGCTTGATCTCATTGAGCCTCCGCAGGAAAGCCAAACGAAAACGAAACGCCTTGTCGATGGCCTCGGCGTGATTCCGAGCTCTCGCGAGGTAGGGGGTGAAGTCTTGGTTAGCGGCAGGGACGTAAGGTAGCAGCTGGTCGAGAGCCACGAAAAGTGCGGCCATGCGGGCCCCGAAACACGACATCCACAAGTACTCCTCATGGGCCGGCAGACGCCGGTCGTCCTGCTTGTTAGGTACTCGCTCGTGAGGTACTTCACGTCGCTTGTGAGGTACTCGCTCGTTAGGTCGGTGCTCAGGGGGAAGAGTCCAGGCACTCGGCTGACCGGTCGAACGGCCTCGTAACCCGACTCTGCTCTCTGCAGTAGCTCTGGCACCGCGAGGTAGTCATCCTCGGCACTCACGGATTTTGCTCCGACACGGCCGCTCTGGGCTAGCTCTAGCAAGTCGGGGCGCTCTGCGGCTCCCCCGCTGCCTGTCGACTGTCCCGCGAAGCGCTGCCCGGAGCCGAAGCCATGTGCCCCTTCCCCATCAACAACGCGATCACGAGCCGTCAATTGCGCCACAGTTGTAGCCAACTCTCGCAGTAATGAAGACTGGGCCCTCATATCTGCGTTCAGCGACTCCAACGTCGGCTCGACGACGGGTTCTTCTCCATCTGGCATGGTAACGCACGGACGTACGGACGAGAATATCACACTCGGGTGGTGAGCCGGGTGTGGTCTTGAACAACCTGGGGTGACCTTGCTCGCAACTGGTTACGAGACATTTTTTACATCGCTGCGTGGAACGCAGCGAAAACTGGAAGATGGCAGGCTCAGCTGTTCTGGCTGCTTTTATGTCTACTCGTGCTGCACCTGAAAAAGGCGCAACAACATATGCCTAGTTCCCGTACCACTGAGCAGCACTTGTAGCTAAAAAGCGGTTAGGTCAAGGAGGGAAACCCCATAAACTAGTTTAGATCAGATCCGGCGGGGCGAGAAATCGCGATTTCTATTTTTTTTAAAGATCAACATATAGCGACTAGTCGCTAATGGGCGGTGCTTTTTTTTCCGCCCCCGGGACAGGACTGGCACCAGTGAAACCCTTGCAGCGTCTCTACGACGGCCGTTTAGGCAGCAATCCAGTTACCGAAAGCCCTGGGTAGGCGACGCTCCGTTATGGTCATCAAGCAAATTGCCGAAGCATTCTGCAAGACTAATTGAAGGCCAGTGACGGAATTTCCAACACTGCTGGATCACCGTCTAAAACACTGCCATCAAAATACCCGGCACTGACCACGAAAGGTCCGCCCTACCCGTTTGGGCGTCGGCCCATTCGAGTAATGCAAGTTGGGGCAAGCCCCAACCCGCGGAGCAAAGCATTTCGGGAGTGCGATACATGTGCAACAAAAAAAGGCAAAGTGAGGGAGGGCCCGACGCCATAGCTGGAAAAATTTCCCATTCCCAGTAAAATCCAGGGCGCCGTGAAGCGAGGGGGGGACCCCGCCCAAAATAAAGGCAGTTAAGTCCTCAGGTGTTGACGCAATACCCTGACTACTAATAAAATCCCTGAACTCCGGAACTAACAACCCAAAATTATGACGGTGATACCCCCACCGCGGGCACTCCACCAACATATGTTCGATAGTCTCAGATTCACCTCCGCCACATGCAGGGCAGTGTTCAAGGAACCGCTCAGGCATGGCACGAATCCGGGCCAATCGGCGGGCAGTGCGAAATACTCGGGTGCGTAATTGTATCATAATGTGCAACCCGGCCACAACCCCCGCGGGGACACCCACACCGTACTGTGGCAGCGGGTTTGACGCAAAGGACGCATGGACATGTATACCCCAGGTGTTATTGCGTGCTAACGATGCCGACGATTCGTAACGCGCCCACACCGATGCCTTAACTAGTTTAGCGGCATCGCGCGCGGCTAGTGACCTCCACTCAAGTGGAAGGTGCGCCCCCTCAGCTAGCCCTACGTTCGCCCTAGCTAGTCGATCTAACCACCGCACAATCCCTGACGTCCACGTGTCTTGGCGCGCCCGACTTGGCTGAACTACTAAATGGGTTATACATGTATTCAAGTCGGATGCTTTAAGGAACGCCCGAGCCCGTGCCGCAGCGGCCGTAGCCTCTATGGGCGCAATATCCAATTCCCGCATCATCGGTGCAGTGGCCACCCCAGGGGAGTTTTTACCTACCCCAATGAGGCACCGCAAGCACTGATTGAGTACGGTTTGTAATTTATTTGCGCCGCTAGTTCTATCCATGCCCCATACTTCACACCCATAAGTTAAAACCGGCAGTACACAGGTTTTAAAAACCGACACACGCACATTAATAGGAATTATGTCCCGTCCACCGACTAATACCGAATCGAGCGCCTCAATAGAGCGTTTACCCTTCTTAACCCGGTCGTCTACTATGTGTTGCATACCTAAATCCGACTTAATGACCGTACCCAAGTACCTATATTCATTTACAACCGGTACCCATTCCCCCCCAAGCAAGCTGCCATCGGGCAGCTTGTTCACGTAACGCGGTCTCGTCGGAATATCGGCCTAATGCCATCACCCCACACTTAAGTATCCCAAACCCCATAAAATGGTCCTCCGCCCACTGCGAGAAGTGGGCGAACATGGCATGCAGGTTATCGAACGAGCCTGAGACACCAACAACGGCGTCCGCGTATAACTGACCTGGCACCCTTAGTGGTTGCCTTGCCGCTAATGGGTGGTGCTACTGCTTCGGTACTACGAATGCAGAATTTGTACAGTATAGACTATTTCTCCATGAATTTCAACATGCAATCGAGTCTGGAGCTGCCAAAAAGGTGCGGAGGCTTTTTACACGGAAAAGCGCCATTTTATGGCTAGGAAGGTTCTATCAGCGGAAGCAGGGGGGATGTCGGTGGAGGAGCCCGCAGGGCGGAGGCGGAAAACGGGAGGGCGCTGCCGAAGGCAGCGAGCTGCAAGATGGCAGACGAGCTGCTGCTGGCTAACCTAAGTAGCTCCCCGGCCGGGAGCGCAGGGCTCGTGGGCGATGGGGCCGTCCGTACTCAAACCCAATGGTACCGGTTACTTAACCGGTTGAAAGTTGAAACCACCGACACACCGTACGGGTCGCACTAGGACGACAGTTAAATTGTTAGGCAACCCCATATACACACTGAGATCATTTCAACATGCAATCATCGAGTATGGTTTTGCAAGTTTACACGCGGTTCGTTTACGACCGCGAGCGTGGGCAGTCCGCATGCGTGCCGACCATACGAAGGCAGAAGATGTATTGAGTTGGAGACGGGATCTCGGACGCGGACGGGAGATGTTGACGGCGCGAACGCCGGCGCCACATAGGCCAGATGTGTCGCAGAATTAATAAGGTGCCGTCTCCCAACGGCGCCCTACAACATTTGCCGCGTGCCGTTGCAGCGTGCGGCACGAGCCGGGATTGCAGACCAATAGGAGCGGCCAAGTTGGCGACGAGTGCGCAGCATGGCAGCGGTACATGCATCCGTAGGACGAGTACAGCCGTGCGTGCGGGCGCGCGACTGCTCCGCGTACAATCAGGTGAAGTACCGGTACGGTGTACGCGACGCGATGGTAACTCACACTTGTACGGCTCTTAGGTGGGTCTGGCGGATCGGTTAACGTTGTCGGCGGCGTCGCAGAAGACTCGCCGACTCGATAAGCTGTCGCTGCGGGTCTTACTTCGCGGAGTGCGTTGAGGCGGCCGCCGCTGCTGCACTAACGATGGCTGCCGACCACCTTACAAGTCGCATGCATATGTTGACACCACGAAATGCACAAATCGCGTTGGGTGGCGGAGCTGTCCCCGGGCGGGGGGCATCTCGTGTTGTCACTTATGAGATGTCGTGACGAGGTTGGGAGCGGGTTGGCTGTCGTAGAGGTTCTTGTGGCCTACGCCGGACCGTAACGATGTCAATGATGTCGGGGCGAGGGTGACGACGAGGCGGCCGCCGCTCCCGCACCAGAGATGGGCGCCGAGGTTCTAAACCCGGAGTCGAACAAGGGTAGTTACAGACATCACGAGACGTCAAGCACGCCAGGCGATAGAGCTGCCCCCGGCAGGCAGCTGCAGGTTGCCGTGGTCCTTGTGACGACGACGTTGCAGTAGGAGGTGTCGGAAACGCGTTGGGGCGACGTCCGCAAACACCTTCTACTGCGACCACAGCAAACGTTGCTGCAGCACGATTAGAACGAGGGCAACGAGCCCTCTCAAAACACCGCCGCATGAGCGGCGCCACCCTACTTGTACCCGGACCAATTACGCGAGTAGTTACGGAAAAACACATCGTGTTTCGACCGTTGATGGCACGACCCCCTGCTGCGAGGACACGCGGGCTGGGTTGAAGTGTCTTGCGGGACAGCAAGTAGCCGCCCCGACGACAAGGCGTCCTCCTCCGTCCGCGCCGATTTTGTTGCGGTAGGCGTAGTTGTCGTCGTTGACAACCGTGACGAGTAGCGGCCATGGTGCCGCGTCCACCTTACCTATTCTCAAGATTTGACTATTGCGAGAGGGTGTTCCACTGCGGGAGCCCCGAAGGCATGTACTGCGACTCGACTTCGGGTGTTGAGGTTTAAACCCCCCCCCCCCCCCCCCCCGACGGGGAACCCCTGGTCCAATTCCTTGCCGTGCACATCTCTATCCGAGAACATCCCGACTGCAAAGCCATGGCAACAACGGAAAACGACTTCGGGCGCACGAGTAGGGAAAACCACACCGCCGAGGGGTTGTCTGTCGCTGCCTAATGTTTTAACGCATGTGCGCGGCACGACGACCCACTACCGGGTGGATGAACCTCGATGCGACCTTGATCAACCTTTGTGACCCTCGCGCGCACAAGTACGCGAAGCCGCTGCCGAAGGCAACGAGTTGGCAGATGGCAGCCGAGCTGCTGTTGGCTGGCCTAAGTAGCTCCCCGGCCGGGAGCGCATGGCTCGCGGGCGATGGGGCAGCCCGTACTCAAACCCGATGGTGCCGGTTACTTAACCAGTTGAAACCACTGACAAACCGTACTATAGATAGGACAGTTAAATAGTTAGAAAGCCCCATAAACACGTGTACATCATACACGCGCAGAGAAGTGAATATTAAAAAATTTCTCTTTTTCCCTTACTCGAACATGCCATATGCTTCTATACCCCCACGACCCGCCTCTACATGCCACTGTAAATCTAATTATAGCGACCGAATCCATCCTTAATTTTCCCACGATCTGTAAGGAGTAGCGCCAGTTATATCGCACACCCGTAATCTCGCACACTTGGGCACGGAGGCATGCACAACATCGCGCGGTCGATGTGCATGCTTCTCGTTATTGGCTCGCCACAAGTTGCATCCCGTGGCTATCTAGGGAGCATATGGTCGGGGGGGCGGCCGTGTAACGGTAGTTCCCGGTAGCGGGTCCCGGACCATGAAATCAACGCCACTTCCGACGCAACGAGCAGCATGCCCAACCCAATACCCGGTGTGCATCTCTGGTGCAACGGCAATATATATCACCCCCCCCCCCCCTGGCGACTTCCAGCACACAAAAATTGCAAGGTTGCTTCCTAGGGGTCCCATGTCCTTTGTGCAAATCTCGCGAGCTTGGTCTCTGAGTGCTTTGCCCGCCGCGCATATGGGACAGTGGCTGAATCGCTTCACCTTCGGCGTGGTGACATCCGGGAAGTCTTCCTTCCAAGTCCGGCGGAAAGTGTCGAACGATGCGAGCTTCACTTCGCTCTCGGTAGCCAAATCTACAAAGGGGCAGGGGCATGATAGGTCGGTATACAAATAAGGTCTCATAATGCGAGACAGAAAAGTTCGGTCTAAAGTGGTCGAAATAATTATATCGGTAGTGGGTGAATAATTCTGTAATCAGCATGGCGAATCAATCTGTCATCAGTGTGACGAAACGGTATGTCAGTAGTGGGACAAAACCGTCTCTCAGCAGTGGGACAAGACGTTCTCTCTGCAGTGGGACGATATCGGCTAATTATGTGGGACAAATACTTTTGTGGTCGGTGGGACGAAACGGTATGCCATGAGCGGTGCGAAACGTTCTGTCATCAGTGGGACGAAATCGGTCCGGCGTCGGTGGGACTATACGTTCTGGCGATAGCGGGACGAAACGGTTTGT
The DNA here is from genome assembly GCA_006384855.1 of Tetraselmis striata. Lineage (NCBI taxonomy): Eukaryota > Viridiplantae > Chlorophyta > Chlorodendrophyceae > Chlorodendrales > Chlorodendraceae > Tetraselmis > Tetraselmis striata. The sequence continues at coordinate 141,405 of VCJN01000053.1, read as the reverse complement.
CGTCAGCGGGACAAAACGGTTTGTCATCAGTGGGACAAAACGGCATGTCATCAGTGGGACGAAACGGTTTGTCATCAGTGGGACAAAACGATTTGTCATCAGCGGGACGAAACGGTTTGTCATCAGCGGGACGAAACGGTCTGTCATCAGTGGGACGAAACGGTTTGTCATCAGCGGGACGAAACGGTTTGTCATCAGTGGGACGAAACGGTTTGTCATCAGCGGGACGAAACGGTTTGTCATCAGCGGGACGAAACGGTTTGTCATCAGCGGGACAAAAACGGTATGTAATTAGCGGGACGAAACGGTCTGTCATCCGTGAGACAAAACGGTCTGTCATCAGCGGGACAAAACGGTCTGTCATGAGTGGGACGAAACGGTTTGTCATCAGCGGGACGAAACGGTCTGTCGTCAGCGGGACGCAACGGTATGTCATCAGTGGGACAAAATGGGCCTCACCACGGAGAATGGCGTTGTCGTCCTCGGCCCACGACTTGTAGTAGTAGTAGCCGCAAATCTTGGTCATCCAGGGAGGTAGGTGCTTCTTGAAGGTCTCGCTGTTTCCGTCATGAAAAGACATGATCTCGACGTGACCGAGGTCATCCGAGAAGAAGTGCTCGAGAAACATGCGCACATGCTCCCTCGGTCCGGTTTGTCTGCTCTCGTATTGCTTGCGCTGCCTGATGTACTTGGGTTCGTTATCCACCACCGACCGCTGGATCACGAGACGTCTGTGTTTCGAGACCTGATGCAAGACCTCCCACGCACGCCCACACGTGTAGATGGGGCCGCGATGATCGAAAGATCGCAAGTAGCCACCGTGATCGAACATGTAATCGAACTTGTCGGATGCCGACTCGTAGCCACCCCTGAGAACCTGAGCGAGCCGGTCAAAGGAGCGGTTTTGATTGCCAGAGTATACGGTCAACGCACGGTCCAACACGGCATCAACGAGGGCCTCTCCGCACTGTGTGTATAGCTTGTGCACGCACTTGCGCGAACAGCATGGCGACTGCTCGCTAGCCTCCTTGGCGAGCATGAGGCGGATACAATCGCGAGAGGTGCGCTTGCTGATCAGAGACGAGACCTTGCCATTATCGCTTTCGGCGACCTCATCGGAGCCCTTGACCCACGTGTACTTCCTTTTCTCAGGCTCCTTACGATCACTCGCACGCGCGTCACAATCACACGAGTACCCGCGGCGGCACGAACACGTCGGTAATGTAAGTGTAGTGTCCGACGCGCCGGATGCTGGAGAAGAGGCCATGCTTTCGACCGCCGCCATGCAGCGCGGGGCGAGTGGGGGGGGGGGGGTGAAGGACTGTGATCTGTGGTGAGGAAGAGTGACGGCCGATGACCGTTCTCGGACGGGCCGTTGACCAGGGGCATAATATCCAGCTACGGGTCAAAATAATTGAGGACTCAAATACCGTATTATTTCGTGTTTCTTTCGTATGTCGGAAATAGTTCTATACTAGTAAGTACACCCGAATCCAATGCAAGGAATATATCATCCCATGAAGGAATATTATTGCCACGCCACTGTACTCTCGTACCGTTATGACTCTCGAGTAGGGAATATTTTATCTTCCTGTAATAGTAATATATAGTCGCAGTAGTTAGCCTTGTATATTCGTCGCGGTGCAAAATACATGAACCTGATGACGACGACGAGGTACACTATAGTGTGCGCACGCGCGCCGTTGGTCCAGCAGGGGTCAGAGCGGCGGCAGACAGAAACCACGTCATTTCCACCTCTCCCTCACCGCTTCCCACCAAGAAACCCGCTCATCTACCGCGTCAACCTACCTACCGCCAGAATGGCGCCGAAGAAGAACGAGCCTGCCAAGGACAAGGAAGACAAGGACGACGCCACCCCAGGTGAGTTGCGCGCGCGTACAGTAGCTGCCTGCCTGCTCGACGCGTGTTACGGCCAGATCTAGCGAGTTCGGTTAGGGTTCACTGTAGAAGCGGTGTAATCTAGGACCACTCGAGGTGTAGGCAGACGAGTGGCAGCGTACATTAGCCGCCTGCCTGCTCGACGCGTGATGCGGCCAGATCTAGCGAGTTCGGTTAGGGTTCCATGTAGAAGCGGTGTAATCTAGGACCGCTCGAGGTGTAGGCAGACTAGTGGGAATAGAAACCCAAACGAGACGAGCGGCATCAGGGTCCTGCAGGGTAGTATTACGTCCCGTCGAGGCAGCTGCGGCAAGCAGTAAGGATGCTAATTGGTGGTGGGAGGGGTGGGGGTGAAGAGCGGCCAAGGGGAACCTCTGCATGTACTCCGCCGTAAGGAGTGGTTTAATATTAGTGTGAAGCGCAGTACTTAAAGACATTACATTATTAAACCGCAGTACATAATGTATTGAAAATAGTTTTGTCATCAGTGGGACGAAACGGTCTGTCATCAGTGGGACGAAACGGTTTGTCATCAGTGGGACGAAACGGTTTGTCATCAGTGGGACGAAACGGTTTGTCATCAGCGGGACGAAACGGTCTGTCATCAGTGGGAAGAAACGGTTTGTCATCAGTGGGACGAAACGGTCTGTCATCAGCGGGACAAAACGGTCTGTCATGAGTGGGACGAAACGGTTTGTCATCAGTGGGACGAAACGGTTTGTCATCAGCGGGACGAAACGGTTTGTCATCAGCGGGACGAAACGGTTTGTCATCAGTGGGACGAAACGACGGTTTGTCATCAGCGGGACGAAACGGTCTGGCATCAGTGGGACGAAACGGTCTGTCATCAGTGGGACGAGACGTTATGTCATCAGCGGGACGAAACGGTCTGTCATCAGTGGGACGAATCGGTATGTCATCAGTGGGACGAAACGGTTTGTCATCAGTGGGACGAAACGGTTTGTCATCAGCGGGACGAAACGGTCTGTCATCAGTGGGACGAAACGGTCTGTCATCAGCGGGACGAAACGGTCTGTCATCAGTGGGACGAAACGGTATGTCATCAGCGGGACGAAACGGTCTGACAGGATATGATATTTATAGGTCGAAGGTCCAAGCGGACATCAAAACCTACCGAGAAAGCAAAAGAATTCGACGCGCTCGGAGCGCTAGTCGGGAGAAAACACAAGGCGTCATCTTCTGTGCCCGAGCAGCCGGCTGCGAAGAAGAGCCGTGCAGCCTCAGCTTCTGCAGCTAGAGCCGGCGCTGAGGCATCAGGTAACCCCTGGAAACCGAGCCTTTTAGGAGGTAGGGTGCCGGCTTACGGCACGCACTCGCAAGGAGAAAGATCGGCCGCCTTGCTTTTGAGGGCCCGAATCAAGAGCGGACAAGTCCTCTCAAATGCTCAAATGCAGACAGCGCGAAGGCTAATCGATTACGAAAAGCTCATGCAAGCTTACTATCAATCAGGTCCTTGCCTCTTCAATCATATATTGTTTGTGAGTGCACTGTGTCATATTGACATTGTTTGAAATCATGGGTGTTGACAGGTTCGAAAGGACGCGCACATGAGCCAGTAGCGACTAAAGCTTCAAAGGAATCCAAGGGAAAAGAAAAAGTTTCAGAAACGATTGTGACTCCAGGTAATTGTGACTGAAAGTATCAATCCCTGCCTTTGTGAGTGCACTGTGTCATATTTACATTGTTTGAAATCATGTGCGTGGACAGGTTCGAAAGGACGCGCAAATGAGCCAGTAGCGACTCAAGCTTCAAAGGAATCCAAGGGAAAAGAAAAGGTTTCCGAGACGATTGTGACTCCAGGTAATTGTGACTGAAAGTATCACTCCCTGCCTTCTCACCCTTACATCGATTACTTTCTCGTCAATGAGTTATCTGACGTTCCAACAGGTAAATTGGCGCAGGCAACCGCGTCGGAAGCAGCTGGTAAATCGGGATCCCCAGGTAAGAAAAATCACGCTTGGCTTTGATGGTGTATGGCGATACCGTTCAGTAGTTAATCGTGACGCCCACCGCAGGTGTGTTGAATACTCTCTACTCATTCTTTACAGGTTCCCCGAATCAAGGCTCTTCTTTGTCTAAAGGCCCGCCTCAAGTACCGGAAACATAGCCTGAGCCTAAAATAGAGCACACTGAGCCGGAGCCGGAGCCGGAGCCTGAAACAGAGCCCAATGAGCTCGAGCCAGAGCCTCGACATGAGCCTGAAACTGAGCCAACTCAGATGGAGCCCGAGCCGGAGCCCGAGCCCACTCGGCTTGACCCGGAGCCAGAGGCCGAGCTCGAGACTCCAGCGCCGACTACCGGGCAAGCGTCCGGTTCTGGAGCCTCTTGTTCTCGAGCCCCTATTGCCGAGGCTCCGAGAAGGGTTCCTGAATTCCTCAGTATGTGCACGGATGAAGAGGTCTTCGGCACAGAGGAAGAACAGAGGCAACGGGCGGCGGAGAAGCGTAAGCAAGCTCTCGACATCACCGGCACTCCCGGACCCGAGAGGAAGACAAATAAAGCTGATGACGGTCGCCTCTTACGACGACTTCTTTGACGAGAGGGACGGGTCCCAAGAACATGACTCCTACAGCGACTTTACCTCAAGGAGCTGGACTATCCATTGGTTCAAGAACGCAAGTGCTGAGGTACAGATCTATTTGTACATCGAATTGCACAAGGCGAGCCTGCTGACTAGCAAGGACTTTTTCGATGATCCGAAGGGGCCACTTCTCGCGTGTATCGGAAAGATCAAGGACGTCGAGCTGGACTCGGCCGGAAACTACGGGGTGAGTAAAGCTTATATGATGTCTGAACTCGTGTCAATGTCGTGTTTCAATAAGTATTAATATTCTTATGCTTGTTACCGCAGATCTGTCTTGAACCTTATCGCTTGACAGTGCACAAGGAGTTCAGGATCGATGTCAGCTTTGAGAGGTTGCTACTCCACGCGATCCAGCCGCCACTATGCTTCCAACCGCGGTTCCAGTCTTACTACGCATGGACTTTGGTCGAGCGCAATGTGCTGGCTCAGGCGCTGACAGGTTTCGCGTCTGGTCAGATTGACATCAATGACTTGGCCAACATTGACAAGGATTTTAGGAACGCGCTTCCATACGTCAACACGTTGGCCGTCCCGCCGGCCTTGAATGGCTTCCACAACACCGGTGCCGTCGACTGGATCTCTTACGGCCACCTCAGAGTCGAGATTGCTGATCCAGAGGTGAAGACATCTCACGGTGGCGACATCAACACGTTATACGCCGACAGAGTCAACCTCGTCGTCGACAAGGATACGGGGCTGCCTCACATTTTCAGCTTCATATCCGATAAGTTCGTCGCTCCGCCGCCGGAATTTGAATTCCGTTCCCCAAAGCTGCAAGACTGCAATATGGTGGCGCAAAGCTACAAGGTAAAAGCCTATCGCGACCTGTTGTACCTATCCAAGTCAGATATGTGTAGTTACATATAAATCAATACACAATGCAACTTACTGACATCCATTTCTTGCATTTGTTATTCAGAGGAATCCTTCCCTGTCCGCCGAGAATTTCTCGGTGTCCTTTCCAGTAGTCCACAAGAACCGCGATTGTTTCTCCGAAGAGTACGAGCCCCTCGCTCTGACCATGGCCAACTTCAAGGAGCTAGTCGCAGCACACGAAGGCGGGGAGAACCCGAGGTTGGCGGATTCAAGTTCCTACAAGCCAGAGATCGACGTCATCATCGAGTTTCTTAGCGCATACGGCGCGCTTCAAGCCAACATCGACGGCAGCCAGAGACGGGAGGCGAAGCGCATGGTGAAAGAAAACTACCCGGAAATCTACAAAGCCAACAAAGGCATCCACCTCACGTCGGCTAAGGTGTACATCGGCCTCTCGCCGGAAGTCTGCCGCTACATGTCTATGAAGCTCAACGAGGCGGGTCACACCTACCGTCGTGGGAGACACGTCGATGCACAAACTCCTGGTGAGTGACCCATTCTCCCAAATTATTACTAAGCTGACCGTGGCAGCAAATAGGCGTAAAGTGTGACAAAAGTCGTTCTGTCGTTAGCGGGTTAAAAATATGTGACAGTGGGACGAAACGGTCTGTCATCAGCGGGACGAAACGTTATGTCATCAGCGGGACGAAACGTTCTGTCATCAGCGGGACGAAACGGTCTGTCATCAGTGGGACGAAACGTTCTGTCCTTAGCGGGACGAAACGGTTTGTCATCTGTGGGACGAAACGGTCTGTCATCAGTGGGACGAAACGCGCCCAGAACGGTGAGTTGCGTACATGATGAAAAATTATCGTGTTGTTAATGCTGCTAGATTCTGACAAATGATTTGCGCATTGTTTTTGAGCCCCTTGAGCAGATTTCTGAAGCCTACCGGCATGTGGACCTCGGGGTTCGAGGATGGGACGAAGCCAGAACCAAACTCGGAGACCTGTTTGTGTACTACCAGCAAGAACTCGATAGAGTCAAGCGCCTCAATAGCGGCAGGCAACTCAACCCGAAGGATGTGAGCAAGGTTTACGAAGCAATTCGGAAGCCTATCAATGCAATCCTCGATAACAAGAAGTACGGCTTCGGCAAAGACAGAGCTCACTTCCGAGTCGCCCTCATGGAGGTAAGTTGTGACCGACCCCAGTGTCTTAATCACATGGAATACTATCATTGATTCCTTTCTCCATACTGAAGTTTGTTTTCCGACCCGGGATGTCGGCTTTGGACCCCATGCGCCCTGGCTAGACGAGCCGTCTCTTGCCAAGCAGAGCGACAGCGCGGATCTCCTTGTGGGCCAGATGTACCTGGTGGTTGGACTGCTCATCCAAGGCGAGCACAGTGTGACCCCGAGCCTCTACGAGCTGGTGGATGACATAAAGCATGCCGGCGACAATGGCCCCATGGCTGTTACGCACACCAACGCGGAGTGGATCGCGATGATTGAGACCTGGAGGTTTCGCGATCTCTTGCGTCGAGCAAGCATCAAGCTCATGAATGCCATTGGCACGGCAAAGGGACACGGACAGGAACTCCAACTGCTGACGCCGGACGAATCGGCCAGGAACTGGGGGAAATATCTCTCGGACCACATCATCGAAATGGATGTGGATGACGATGTGTCGGAAGAGCAAGCGGCCGCTCGCCTTGACGCCATCACCAAGTTCCGAGCCAAGGTTGATGACCTCGGCCCAACAGGCTTCCCTAGAAAGTTCCAGGATTTGTTCAAAGGTGCTCATCGATCCGGTCCGTTGATGGTCTTGCTGACCCCTCCTGCCAGATGGGGGGACATGAAATCCGCCGATTGTCTCACACCACTACCGGTGCGAGAGCATATCGCGGCCACCAACACCACCATCAGGAGTGAGGCGTATCGCATCAAGAATCAGATGCCGGACTTGGTCATCTCCTTCTTCACAGAGATTGCTCTTCTGGCATGTGCGCCGGAGCTTATCGCGGTTTCCGCTCCGAATGTTTCTAATGAGCTGTGGATATCGATGAAGGTAACTAAGATCTTGTGCAACCACAAATGCTCTTCTAAATTTTCGTTGTGAGCTATTAACCCGAATCTGATTTCTAATACACACATGCCGAGGAACTTCCGGTGATGCCCAAGGGAGAAGGGGTCGACAAGGATGACAAGGTGTGGTTGAACACGGAGCTTTGCAAGACTTGCATTGTGGAGGGGAACTTCAAGGCTCCCGCGACAAAACAATTCGTCGCGGACGCCATGTCGGCAGTTCGTGCCAGAAAGGCAACAGTCTTCATTGCCGACGCGCTTTTCGGAGCTGGTTCGCACACATGGGACTCGAAGGATGCAGCGTGGGGTACGGACGACTTCAACGACGTGTTTGCTTTCGCCAGGCAAGACAACCCCCACAACCCCGGTGCGTAGATGACTGTGCTTTCATTTATCTCATTCCCGATGTTTCCCCCGCGCAGGCAGTTGAATATCCTGACTGGATCTTCTGACGTCCACACTGCTCTCGATGGGTGCCATTTCTTCATTCACCTCTCGGACAAGCAACTTGGATCCGCAATCACAGCCGTTCAAAAACAAGCTGAGGACCTCATCTATCACGTCCTGACTTGGGCCAAGGATTGCGGGATGAAGATGGGCAGCTCTCTGCGTCACGACGCTGAGTACTACCTCTACGTCAGGAAGCCCCCGCCAAGCATCATAGCTGACATCATCCGTTTCGATGATCCCCGAAGGTGAGATTTGATCCGTGGAAAATAGCCGGCTTGTATTTATTTACTCGCTAAGCCGGTTGTGCCTTTCCAGATTCTCTACATCCATCATGTTGGGTCACTTCAAAGACAGTGCGAAATTGAAGGACGAGAACAGACAGACGGTGAACAAGTACCAAAAGCCTATCGCTCTCTTCGCCAAGCACCTTAAGATGGCGGCAACAGACGGGACAACAATCGTCGACGTCACAGCCGGAACGGGGACAACCGCGGTGCGTGAGGGGTGCAACCCGGGTGAGTGTCTTAATGGGGTCAGCATAAAAAAATTAACGCCTTGTGCGGTTTGCCACGCCTTTTCCAGGTCGCTGCGGCCTTTTCCGTGTGGTGGGAACATATGGATCATAGCTACTCGTTCACACACAGGAACTTGAAGACGATCCTCATTGACAACCAGAAGACGCAAATCGCTGGGATGAAGTCCAGGATGACCTCATGGTTCAAAGAGAAGCCATGGGACGAGACTCAAAGACTGCGTCCAAATGACTTCGAGAAGTGGCCGGGTCTACGCCTTCCAATGACCGAGTTAGAGGAGCGGGAAGAGCGTGCAGCGGCGGAGAAGAGGAGGCAAGAGGCGGCAGAGCGCCGAGGGGATTATGTGATCGAAGATGATGATATGTAGTACAATTCCGCAAAAGTAGCCGCTCATATGTTTTGTCCCGGCTTTGACAGAGTTTCAGCCCCGGACGGCACAAACTACTTGTAGCCATCACGGCCCCCGCACTTCTTTTTGTCCCAGTTTGGACAGAGTTTCAGCCCCCGATGGCGCAAGCTTCTTGTAACCATCCCGTTTCCTTCACTCTTTTGATTTGTCCCTGCTTGGACGGAATTGGTTTCCCCGACTTGGCACAAAATGAACCAACCGGCATTCATATTAGCTTGCAATCCCACTGCTGCCCCCAAACCTTAATTTAGACCTAACCACAATGCACCGCGTGCCTCGGGGCAAAATAGGTTGCATTATTGTTTCGACGTGATTCGACGCGTGTACGCCGACTCTCGCCGACTCTCCCGCCCCAATTAGTGACAGTGCCACTCAGCCATCACTTCAATAATCTCCCTCCGACAACACCAATATAGCTCGAGGTGTGCGAACTCGATGAAATCCACGTCTTATCTAAACCACTTTCCCCCCCCAATCGGGGCACATACCAATTCAAGGCCATAACCTAAGCCTCTCGACCCGGCGGCCTAGAGCGGGGCTAGCCAAAGCGGGCGGCTTTTAAGGATAGGTCTAGATGCCATGAGCGATAGAAGTCGATTTCGAGGTTTTGTCTGAAGACGATGGCAGGGTCCGTCGGGTTGTGGGCGTTTCAAAGTTGAGTCTGGTTCTGCCAAAAAGGTCGCGCAGACTGTTTTACAGGGACAAGAGCCGAAACTTGCAAGAAGGATAAGTGAAAAGCGTGGAGGAAAAACGGTGTCAGGGGGGCTCCGCGTGTAACGGTGTTAAACTGGAAGATGGCAGGCTCAACTGTTATGGCTGCTTTTATGTCTACTCGTGTTGCACCCCAAAAAAGGCGAAACGACAGGTGCCTAGTAACCCTTCACACCATTTCGCGCAGTTAGTCGTTTATGAAGACCGTAAGCGGGTCTCAAATCCGAGATGCGTAGCTGGCAACGCTTTTTGGTTACGTGGCACTCGCTACATGCGTAATATTAGCACGTGACCGCTCGCGCGCCTCCCTCATCATCCCGCCGCCAGCCCCATCCTTGCATGCGACACACAAGACGAGTAGGCACCTGAACGCCACCATATGCCTACGTTAGCTCGCTGCTACAGCCGTATGCGCGTGATGGTGCCGGCCGGTGTGTCCGATTGGCACCGGTGGGGCGGGATGGGTTGGCGAGACGGGTGGTCACGTGGGCTCTGAGTTTTGATCAAATGACGTTATATTTGACTGTATCAACCGGATACTAACCACTGCTCGTACTCGTTTCGGTAGTTGCATCTCAGGATTGTGACCCCGCTATACACAGCTTCAACCCCGGGAGGATATTATTTAGCGAGCACCCGGGGAACCGGTGTGGTACCACTGAGCAACACGGTAGCCGGAAAAGCGTTAGGGAGGAAACCCCATAAACAATTTTAGAACATTTCAAAGTTGAGTCTGGTTTTGCCAATGATGAGCGATCGGAGAGAGCGGTGGATTGACGGAGAAGGGGTAGCGCCATGTCATGACGGGGCACCGGGCGGAAGACCACCGCTACGGAGTCTTGTTGGAATTGGAAGTGGCGGAGGGGCGCGATGTGGCTGAAGAAGAAACACGCTCCAGGCGAAGGGAGGCCGTTGGGGTCGATGTAGTCCAGAACGACGTCGGACTTAGTAGCCCAGCCGCCTGCTTGGTAGCGAAAGTAGGACAGTGGGGTTCCGATGGCGTTAGCGGCAGATGCTGCTTCCTTGCGAAGGCTGTGTGAGCTCCAGGAAGTGCCGGCGGTGTGGGGGGGGGGGGGGGGGGGGGAGCACCGACAAGACGAACGGTTGTAGGAAGCCAGTCCGACATGGTGGCGGCAGTCCAATATTTGGACTGCTCGCTCGGGGTGACCGCCCGGAAGGCTGTTTCGGCCAAGGGAACAAGGCAACAAGGGAACAAGGGGGTAGACTGTACGTGGTCGATGAAGTGGTGCAGGAGACGCGCAATGCGCGGGTGCTCCGACACAGGAAGGAGCAGTACGCGCATGTCGTATGGGCCGCGTCGACCGGCGCGGCTTTCTCGCGGCGGTACAACTGCATGGTAATGGTGTAGTCGTCGACATTCACGTCCAGCACTCGGCAGGACACGCATGTAGATCCCCTAGCAAAGAACATGAAGTTGACAACCGAGGCCATGAGGGCTCGGGAGTCATACTCGTACTCGGGGAGGAGAGTAGACACAATCGACTATGCACGCTCGACGAAGCTGTAAGCGACATCAGCAGTCAAAGGGACTCGCAAAGGGGCAGCCTCCATGCCGCGTTGCCTCAGCATCAAGCCACGACGAGCCGCGGTATGTTGCCGGCTGTCCTTGGCGATCAAGTCAAGGTTGTGTAGCTCAAAGAACGTGTTGATTGCTGACAAACAGGGCTGCAACAACGACTTAGCCCCAATGTGCCCCCGCTCACCGGTCCAAGCAACATACCGGACGGGAGTAGCAATGGTCGCCTCCAACGGGCTGTTGCAGTCGTGGCAGAACTCCGCGAACTGAGACAGTCCGCCGGCGTAGCTCTTGAGCGTCTGGGCGGTGAGGGAGTTGGAGTCAGAGTAGGTCGACGGTCCGCTGTCCCAGCTCGTCTGAGCCGAACGCCTCATGTAAGCGAGACCGGAGTGAAGCAGCCCAAAGGGGCGACAGCTTCGGGCTCGTCAATTATGTAAGATCGGCGCTTGACCGACGGAGTTACATTGGGGCGGTTCATTTTAGCAAAGTACTTGGCGGCCACGGTTAGGCTTCCGGCGGTTGGCCGGTAGTTGCTGGACGGGTTTGCAACAACATTAGTACGGGTTTGCGGGGCTAGGTTTAGGTAGGAGGGCCTCCCCGCGCTCGTAGCGCATGTCACGCGCGTAACGTACACGCGCGAAACTTGGTCGTTGCGAACCAGTTGTTACACGCAGTGCGACGACCGACGGACGCAGTAGTGATGAGATGTATGGTACGGAAGGCGGACTGTTGAGCCGCCATGCGCATGTGCGCGGATGGTTGAGCCGCACTCGGTTGTATTAGCTGTAAGAAGCGCCGCACCGAGGAAGGTCTAAATGAAGTTTGCAAGATCGGGGGGAGGGGGCGGTCCGGCTCGGACACATGGCTCTCATCTCGCCGTTGAGCTGGTAGGGTTCGCCGTGCGCGGCGGTCACCGAATAAAGATGGCCTCGCAATAAAGCGCCAGCAGCTCCGTCCGACGAAAGGCGCCCCACACCGTCACTCATGCTCACCTTCGCGGCCACGCCCGCGACCGCCGCCACGCCCACGTCTACGCCCGCGTCATGCAGCCGCTGCTGCAACACGAGCAGTAGCGGTAGCTTATGCGCTGCTGGCAACCACCGCCTCGAAGACGCGACGCTCGTAGTCTTTCATCAGGTCCCCAAAAATCGCAAAGACCATATGCTTGGCCGCAGGCTGAAAACGCTGGGCTCGCAATACGTCCAAAACGCCTTGGCCACCGTGCATACGTTTGACCACATTAGGGGAAGGCTAGACGAAAGCGAAAACGCAGTGTCGATGGCCTCGGCGTGATTGCGAGCACGCGCGAGATAGGGGGTGAAGTCTTGATTGGCAGCATGGACGTAGGGTAGCAGCTCGTCGAGAGCTACGAGGAGTGCGGCCATGTGGGCTCCGAAATTCGACATCCAAATATACTCATCCTGGGCCGGCAGACGCATGTTATCCAACTTGAGGTACTCGTTCGCCAGGTCGGTGCTACTCAAGGGAAAGAGCCCAGGCAGCACCCGGCTGATGACCGGTTGAACTGCCTCGTAACCAGACTCCGCTCGCTGCAGTAGCTCTAGCACCGCGAGGTAGTCGTTATCGTCACTCACGGATTTTGCTCCGACACGGCCGCTCTCGGCTAGCTCTAGCATGTCGGGACGCTCTGCGGCTCCCCCGCTGCCTGTCGGCTGTCCCGTGACGCGCTGCCCGGAAGCGAACCAGATTTATGTACTCCGTCTCCATCGACAACACGGTCACGAGGCGTCAGTTGAGCTAACGTTGTTCCTAGCTCGCGTTGCAATGTAGACCGGGCCTTCATGCCGTTTTTAGCGATTCGCGTGTTAGCTCAACGACGGAATGATTCTTCATCTGCTCCATTTGATATGATGGCGCACGGACGTACGGATGAGAATTTCGCATACGGGTGGTGAGCCGGGTGTGGTCTTGAACAACCTAGGGTGACCTTGCTCGCAACAGGTTGCGAGACAGTAAATCGCTGCGTGTTAACGCAACGAAACTGGAAAATGGCAGGCTCAGCTGGTATGGCTGCTTTTATGTCTGCTCGTGCTGCACCCAAAAAGTAGGGCGCAACTACGACGACAGGTGCCTAGTAACCCGTACCACTGAGCAGCACGGTAGCCGGAAAAGCGTTAGGGCGGAAACCCTATACACAAGTTCGTCAGAACAAAACCGCCTAATATACTCCTTATGACATTTTCGTGTCACACAGTGATCCCCGAGCCGAGGCACCCTCTACGGGTAGACGTTTTATTTCCTTGCTGCGACGAAAGGAAGTCGAGGCGGTGTGATAGGATTGGTCACACAGGGAAGAGTCGGGTGAAGACAAGTCGGGGCGGTGGGTACAGGCCGGAGTGCAAGGCGGTAAGGCGGTGGTGGTGGTTGGGGGGGGGGGGGGGGGGGGGGGGGGGGGAGGGGCGGGGGAGATCGAAGTGCCGTGCTGCACCTGCCGAGCCGCCTCGGCCCAAGTCCCAATAGCGGCACCACTCCCAACCGCCTAGTCATTCAGGCTGGAATCCTCGCTAATCGCCCGCCCCCCCCCCCCCCCCCCCCCCCCCCCCCCCCCCCTCCATCCCCCTTCCGCCAATAGACTGTCTCTCACACACAGCGAGCCGCAGACACGCACCCTTACACACCACAGAACTCGCCCGCCGTACACCGGAACCTCGATGGAGCAACAGGGGGAGCAGCAACAGAGGGGCGTGCTGCTGTACTACAAGTACGTGGATCTCGACGCGGAGGAGAGGCAGGAGCTGGCGGGATGGGTACAGGCGCTGTGCCAGCGGCTGGCGCTGGTGGGCCGCGTGCGCGTCGCGCTGGACGGGCTGAATGTGACGGTGCGCACACACTCGCCTACGCCCCGGCCTGTTGCCACCTGCATCCGCACTGGCATAGCGCATCCGCACGATTGCGGATGCGCGTCAGCGACCCCGTGGAACCATGCCACAGTGATGGAAAGCAAGCTGGGCTTGCATTTCCCGCATCACCTGGCTTTGGGGCACCCGTCGCCGCCATCACCGCCTGACCCGCATGGCCTGCGCCTGCTCGCGGCCCGCCACACCCAGCTTGGCGGCGCGCTCTCGCGCCTGCAGGAGCACATCGAGGCCGTGAAGACGCACCCGGTGGTGGCGGGCGTGGACATCGACTTCAAGCTTGCGCCATTCAACGGGCCTGTCAGCAAGCAGGCCAGCCAGGAGACGGGCTTCCAGGTGCGCGCTGGAGGTGGGCAGAAGGACTCGCGATTAAACAACGGGCTGGGCAGGGGAGGGGGGCGGTAGGGGTCACATGCCACAGCCTTGCAACCGGTCTTGGCTGGTAGCGGCTGTGCGGCTGCCTTGAGGGTGTGAGTACCGCGAAGGGCCGCCCTTATCTACCCCCCCCCCCCCCCCCCCCCCCCCTTCCCTTCTTCCCCCCTCTCTGCCATGGAGGAGATGAGCTTATCCTTATCCCTATGGATAGCCCGTAAACCATGAGCCAACAGCCAATGCACGCTGGAGGCCTCCGGGGGCAGCTCGGGTCCCCATGGGCGCCAGGAGGGAGGCGTCGGCTGGCTGCCGGCATTGGCGCTGTTGGCTGATAACTAGCGCGGGCACTCGCGGCGGCCCGCAGGACCTGAAGGTAACCGTGTGCACGGAGCTGGTGACGCTGGGGCCGCGGGCCGCGGGAGTCCGCGCGACGCAGGGCGGCGCGCACCTGTCGCCGCAGGAGTTCCACGCGGCGCTGGTGGAGCGGCGGGCCGACGGCGCGGACACGGTGCTGATTGACACGCGCAACTGCTACGAGACGCGCATCGGCCGCTTTCGAGCGGTGCGCTGCCCGCATGCGTCACACCTGTTGCCAGCGGCGTGGCGCACCAGGGTGGGAGACGCACTGGGTGGGCGCACACTGGAGAGTCGAGCTGGCGCGGTCATTGCGTACTGCCACAAAGCACGGCAATGAGGGCCTGGCGCATGGGGGGGTGATAGCCAAGCAGGCTGGCAAATTCCGCACCACATCACGCTTGCAAGCCGCCCCTGGCTATGAGCCTCGTCGGGAATAAACGCGCACGCACACACCTACTCTGCTTGCCGGGTGACAGTACACGGAGTGTCTGGGAGCTCAGGGCCGGTGCGGCGTGGCTGGATGCCATTGCAAAGTTGGCGGGGCGCGGCGTCCCTGCTGCAGCGCATGGCACGGCATGGCATGGGCGGGCGCGGGGAGAAGGTGGTCCCATGAAGCGCTGTGCATCACCTGTGTGTGTGTGTGTGTGTGTGTGTGTGTGTGTGTGTGTGTGGCATATGGCAGCAGCATGATGCCGCCCCAACATCAGACACCAGCTTGTCTGGAGCACAGGAATGCGCAGCATACCTGACCATGACGGTGCCAACAGCCATAGATTGCGCCGCAAGCAGCATCCAGAACTCGCCCGAGTCCCAAATGGTGGTGTGTGTGTGTGTGCATGTTGATTAGGGCTCCACTGTGGGGCGTTGTAGTGCTGCAACCCACGCGCCCGGCTGGGTGTAAATGCAGACGAGCATGTGTATGTCTACACCTGCATCTACCTGGACACCTGTGGTCCAGCGCCGGGACGCATGTGTCAGGCTTGCAAGGCAGTACCTGAGGCTGCGAGTGCCCTGCCGGCATGGCAGCCAGGGATCGCGCTGGAGGACCCGTGCACGCGGCAGTTCAGCGACTTCCCCGCGTGGGCGGACGCAAACGCGGAGCGGCTGCGCGGTAAGCGCGTGATGATGTACTGCACGGGCGGCGTGCGCTGCGAGCGCGCCTCGGCGTACCTCCGGGCCAAGGGGGACGGCTTCCAGGACGTCGTGCAGCTGTCAGGTGGGGCCAGCCGTAGCCCAGCTACCAGCTGCGGGTAATGCCGATGCGGCAACGACGCCGCGACTGCGAACCTGCCCGACCCGTCGATCAGAGGTCTATGTTTACGTGGATTCGTGTGTCTGCCTTGTGGTATGCCCCACTGTACCGGACCTCGTAGTTCCAGGTTCGAATCTCGTCTCATGGTGCCCGCTCTGCGTTGAGCCTGTCGGAGTTTGAATGATGGCACATGCACTGTAGGCAACGTGCCTACCTGCGCATGCAGTGCTCCGGCCCTGTTTTTGTTTTCGCCCCCGGGACAGGACTGGCACCAGTGAAACCCTTGCAGCGTCTCTTCGACGGCCGCTTGGGCAGCGATCCAGCTACGGAAAGCCCTGGGTAGGCGACGCTCCTTTATAGTCAACAAGCAAATTGCCGAAGCATTCTGCTTGACTAATTGAAAGGCCCTGGTCCGGCGGGGTACTAGGCTATGTTGCTTTTCCTCTTATTCTTGCATGCAGACACAACTACAGCAAATGCTCCGATGCGTTGCATGTGAGCCCAGTTTGGCGCTTAAATCACGCGTTTGTATGGGTGCGCCGGCACCTGTACCTGTGCAAGCGGAGACGGCTATAGCTTCACTCCCAGAGGACATTTCCCCCCTGCTCCCCCACCTCTCCCCCCTTGCGCCCACCTCTGACCCCCACCTCTCGCAACAATATGAAGGTACATGTATATAAATGATTCGGAATGTGTCAGACCAGGGGGTATGCACTGTATCCACAGAGTGCGTAGACGTGGATGTGGCGGCATCGGCAGCGGCATCGGCAGCGGCGGGAGCAGCAGGGGCGGGGGCGGCAGCATGGGTAGCAGCGTCAGTGTCAGGAGCACCCGTAGCCGTAGTCATAGCCGTGGTGGCATCGGCATTGGTAGTACTATGGGGCGCAGAGAGAGCAGCAGCGGCAGGAATCGAAGCGGCAGAGGACGCAGCAGCTGTAATAACTTCGGCAGCAGCAGTGGGGACGGCGGCAGCAACAGTGGAAGCGGTAGAGGTATCGGCAGCGTCAAGAGCAATGACAGCAGGTGTAGCCGTTGCAGTAGAGGTGTCGGCAGCGTCAACGTTGGCAGTTGCGATCACAGCGGCGGCGGCTGGCAGATGCGCACCATCGCCTTACTTAAAACTTGCCGCGGTTGGTGCTGCCCCCTGCGGGCTCGCAGGCGGCATCCAGCGCTACCTGGAGGCCTTCCCCAAGGACGGCTTTTTCCATGGGAAGAACTTTGTGTTTGACGAGCGGCTGGCGGTGGGCGGCGGCAGGCATGACGGCGGCAACGATGCCAACGAGCAGCGGCGCGTCGTCGGGTCCTGCATGCGCTGCGCCGCCGCCACGGAGGATTATGGTGCGCGCCTGCAGCAGACCTGCCCCGTTCTCGAAAGGTCGCGCCCAGCCTTTTGTGCTCATTTGCACTGTCGTTACGAATGGGACAGCCGTGTACACACTTGGCAAACAAAGGACTGATGGGATGGCTTATTTCTGAGGAACATCTGCCCCCGAGGCAAGAGAACAAGAGACCCACATGCCGGCAAGAACGATGCTACGTCTTACCGGCGGCATGGGCCTTAATGTGGCTGACACAGGATCGTACATACACATATGCTTGCGTAGCCCAGACTCTGCTGCACCATCAGTGTAACAACGAATATATTTGCGGGTGCCGACTCAAGTAAAAGATCCCCTATTGTAAGCCTCAACTTGAGCCTGCGTACAGCCTATTAGCATTACCGCTGCACTTCCGCTATAGGTTTGTGTATTTCTGGCCTCTGGCAGGGAAGGAAGCTTCTCATCCACCGTTCTCTCATCACCACGCCGGCGCCCCCCGTACACTGCTTACCCGCATGCAATACGGTGCATCGCTTATTACACACGTTATGCCCATATGCTTATGTTGTGCTTCTTAGATCGACTCTCACACCGACGTGTGCCGGTGGGCCCTCCCGCTCACAGGCCCCCGCCTGCGCTGCCCCCGGTGCCGCCTGCTGCTGCTGATCTGCGCCGACTGCGCCGCGGCGCACCGGGACCTGCCGCTCTGCGAGCTCTGCGCGGCCGCGGAGACCATTCTGACCAGTGGCGGTGAGCGCCCTGAGCGCATCTTGCCGAGCTGAGCCCATCGTGCATGGCTATGCAGCCCTCTGTGTCGCCGCTGTGGTCATGTGTCTTTGTGTGTGCTGTAGTGGTTGTTTTTGTTAAAGTTGTCAACTCGGCGTTGTAAATCATACAACCGAATGCCGCCTGCCGAGGCGGCCACGGTTCACCCTGGACAGGTATACTCTCGTGGCGCGTTGCCACGTTTAACGTCACCAGTGAAGTGGTTATCACTGCATTTGTCTGTCGTCCAGTTGGCGGCTTTGCGCACAAGTGCATGCAAGGGCCACCGCCATGTCCCCCCCCCCCCCCCCCCCCTCTCTGAAGCGCAAGTCACTGTGTACCATATGCTTGTGTATGCTTTCACTGACCAAAGCCACGGCGAGACGGCATCCGGAAACGTTTTCTGGGAGTGGGAGTCGTACGCCGCTCGGTCTGCAAGGGACAATCGGGGGAAGAAGGCGCCTGTGCCGTCTCCGGCTCGCTCTTGATGCGAGATTGCCCGCTACGACTGTCGCAGCAGCTGCTACATCGGGGCTGTGTTTGGAATCTGACCGCCCCTCTCCCTGTTCCGCGCAGGTGTGCGGCGCAAGCTCCGGGTGCTGTGCCTGCACGGCTTTCGGCAGAGCAGCAGGAAACTGCAGGTAGCTGCTGGAATAAAGAGGCCTGTGAATATAAACCCGTGTTGCTTTATTAGAAGCTGTTGTTTAATAAGCCTTCGTCTTATAACCCATCATTGACAAAGCATGACAAACACAATCATGTCGTGTTTCTAAGGCTGGGTTAGGCTTAGTCAGAGGACTCCGCAGTCGCATTATGTACAGCCTTCTTGCGAACTCCCTCGTTTGGGAGGAAGAGGCCAACGGGGTGGCTGAATACAGTCGCCTCCGCTTCCGCGCAGGGCCGCACCGCCGCGCTGCGCAAGAAGCTGGGGGAGACGGCCGAGCTGGTGTACGCCGACGCTCCCCACCGGCTGCCGTTCTGGTATAAGCCGGCGGAGGGCGGAGGCACCCTCGACCAGGTCCCCCCCCCTGCCAACCCCTGCATCGCGGCTCCCCGCCCGGCCCACACCCATGCCATGCCGATGGCATGCGCCCGCTGCCGCCCGCTGACTGCCTGTGCCTGCTGCAGCTGCCGCCGCCGTCTGGGCAGCCGCAGAGGGCGTGGCTCGTGACGCCGGAGACCCTCCAGGTGGGGGCTGCTGCCACTGCCGCCGCCGCTGTGATCGCAACTGCCACTGTTGACGCTGCCGACACCTCTACCGCTTCCGCTGTTGCTGCTGCCGTCCCCACTGCTGCTGCCGAAGTTATTACGGCTGCTGCGTCCTCTGCCGCTTTGATTCCTGCCGCTGCTGCTCCCTCTGCGCCCCATATCACGACCAATGCCGATGCCACCACGGCTATTGCTACGGCTACGGGTGCTCATGACACCGACGCTGCTACCCATGCTGCCGCCCCTGCCCCTGTTGCTCCCGCCGCTGCCGCTGCCGTTGCCGATGCCGCCACAACCACGTCTACGCACTCCTCCAATGGGTCACTCACAGCGCCGCCCAACTTGCCGCGCAGTGCATCCGGCAGCAGGAGGGAACGGGGCAGGCAGGCTGGCAGCCGGCGCCCGCGCACTGCGCCGAAGGGCAGCACCAGCGGGAGACGGAGGGCTGGGCGGCCTCCTGGCGCGAGCTGGCGAGGGCCCTCAGGGAGGACGGCCCCTTTGACGGCGTCATGGGCTTCTCGCAGGTGGGGGCAGCCCCCCCGCGCCGTCCGCGCCACCGCCCCCCGCGCCCTGCCGCCGTCCAAGCCCCCGCCGTTGCTTTTGGCGCCTCTACGGGTGCCGGCTCACCCATAAGATCTCGTGATATCAGCCTCAACTTGGGCGTGCATTCCATTTACAAGAACGGGTTTGGTTTAGTATACATTTTACCCCTAACAGGCAGGGCAGATTCCTACTCGCGGTGTTCTTGTTGCCGCGTCGGCAACCGCAGGTAAGCTGTTGAGCAAGCCTCTGGGCCACACGCTGCAGGATACAAGTAGGGCCGCATTCGGAGGCATTTGAACGAGTGCATTGAGGACTGGCTGATGCCGGGGATCAGCAGGTGCAGGTGCAATGATTCAGTGTGGGGTGGCATTATTTCCGGCAATGTAACGGTATCGTATGTTTCAAACCAAACCGTCACAAGTGGTGAACAAGGAGTCGTCCGGATTGCTTTCACAGTCCGCTCAAGGGGTGGCGATGGCACCCCGGTGTAATGTCAGTGTGCAATGATTATCTGAGAGAGGAAGCCTGAGTGGTCCGTGAAGCGAGTGATGATGATGAGGCGGAGGAGGAGGAGGAGGCTGATACCAGATGTCCCTTGTATAATGAATGTCCCGTAGCCAAAGCTGCCTATCCCAAGCCAGGGGTCACGATGTCAGAGGTGGGAGTAGGCGCACCAGCGAACTGACCCACAGGGGAACGGCGATGCCGCCAGGGCGCAGGCGTCGCCGCTCATCTGTGCGCCCTCCAGCACCTCGTGGGCCACCGCGCGGAGCTGGAGCGGGGTGGGCTGAACGCCGCCGCGGCGGTGGAGGAGTGGGACGAGGCGTGCGCGTTGCTCGGTGGCTGGCCCATCGCCTTTGCCTGGCTCTGCTCAGGCACGCCCCATGTCCCCCCCCCCCCCTTTTCGCCCTACGCGCCCTCCTCTTTGGACACGTGGACCTATCAGCTTGGTAACACGTGCTGTTACACGTGCTGGGAGGAATTGTTGTACCTCAAAGAATCGGCACTCGTCGCGATATTCACTACAGCCGACGGACTATTCCGAGCGCCCCTTCACATAGATAAAACGATATTCTTAGTTGCCACAGACTAGCAGCGTACTGATAACTGCCGCCGCGTCTCCTTGCCCCGCATTACCCCCGCCCCCTTGAAACCATACCTTCCGGGCCGTGTCCTCGTTGCCGGATGTTAAGACACATTCGGTCCGGCCCCTACTCAACAGCGAATGACGCAGCGTTGATGGCACACCTACACCGCACCACCCAAGGACCGGATTCCCCCATGAATTGTTTTCGTACCGAAATGAACAACTGTGTCAAGACGGCCAGCGTGAAGTAATCTGCCGCAATATGGAGCCGTTATGTTTGCTGTTGTTTAGTGTAAAAGGGTATGCGTTGTTGCTGCCGTCGCCGTCATTTGGACGCCATTGCCTTTCTTGACTTGGCTTGTGCGCATCGCGCGTTGATATTGGGCTGGTGAGTGCCGTCAGCGTTGTCATTTACGCCGCCGTGAGCATGCGATCTCGCTGCTATGTTCGCCCCTGGCACATGACATAACACCCGGCGTTACGTGCCAGGGCGGAACATGCTGTTACTGCTGCATGCAGTATATAGTCCTGACATTGGGCCGGTGTAGTCTTGATGCAGTCGCCCGGGTGTGGCCTTGATATTGGGCTCAGGAGTGGCATATAGGCATGAGGACTAAATGCTACGGCCCCAGCCGACCCTATGCGGGTTCATGTAGTCGGGCCGTCCGACAGCTGGCCTGCGCGATTTAGGGTTTATGGGAAACCCTGAATATATATGTTTAGGGTTTATGGAAACCCTAAACTGCTACCACTGAAGATGCAGGAAACTTCAAGTTTCAAACATGTCCCGCCACACCCCACCTGACATCACCTGACATCGCCGCTCGCCCGGCAGGCTACCCCGTGGCGCCGAGCCAGCGGATCGCGGACCTGTTGCAGGCGCTGCCGCCCATCAGCTTGCCCTCCCTGCACGTCTACAGCACCAGCGGCCTCGACGCCCAAGTCCCCCCGAGCGAGAGCGCCGCGCTGGCGGCGTCCTTCGATGCCGCGGCGCGCACGGTGGTGACGCACGACAGCGGGCACGTGGTGCCATGCAGCCGCCCCTTTGTATCGCGCTACCGGGCCTTCTTGGCGGGGCGGGGCCAACCCGGCCGGCATGACGCCGAAGCGCTGAGGGTGCTGGTAGAGGAAACGGAGCCGGCACCCCCGGTCCCGCGATGACATTGTCCTTTTGGACCGGCAAAATCTCATAATCGGTTGCACCCTTCTCTGGAGCAGCGCCAACATGCCAACTGTCATGCGGCCCGGCGTTATGAGGTCCGGCTGGGCCCGTTGAATGTTGCATCTGAAGGCCAATCCTACGAGTAGTTAAAGCAGTTCAGTGTGCCCCATTGGGCCTCTTGCCACCATCCTCGACATGCACACCCACACCGGCATGGTCTTTGGCGGTGTCGGCGAGATGAGCGAGGGCGTGCGGAGGACCATCCGCGCGGTGGCGCACTCGGCGGCTTTGTGCGGCCGACTGTCGATCAAGGGTGCCCGCTGCGCCACCAAGGCTGACCTGGAGGCGCCCCTGCGTGGGAACCTCACTTCGTTGGGCTGGTTGGTGGTGCATGGGGCGTTGTTGCGGCCCGGGAGAGAGCCCGTTGCCTTATCATGGCGTCGGTTTGTTGATTCGTTGTAGGTCCCGCGGGGTCCGGCATGGCCCACCCTCGGCACCCCAGGCCCGCAAGCTCAACACCTAGTGTGGGCGCATGGCTCGTATCCTCCCCCGTGGGTGCACACCTATCCTGCCCGCTTTGCCGCTGTGATTGGGCGGCGGCAGGTGATTTCGCGTTTCCTTGTCCGGCGTTCAATGCAGGAATACTTTTTGTATTATTGAATCCACAAATAGCTCAGTGTGGCGAGCAGAAGGCAAGCAAACGGAGTTGCTTGCATGCGTCCCATGCATGGGGTTATACATGCGGTACCGCATTGTGTATCCACTCCTAAGGAGAAGGGGACTACCGTTCCATCATTTCATAACGACGGATATGACAACCAGGGCACTGCACCGCCACTCAATGCGGCCGATTCGTGAACCTGTGGGATTGGTGAAGATGTCACCAATACGAGTAACGGGCGCAAGGTGTTACTTTCCATGTCTACCTGCCAAGTCTTGCTAACTTTCTACCCTGGCAACCTCAGTGGAAAGGAGGTGTGTGTGAGTGCGTCGCAAGGGGAGAGGGGAGGGGAGGGCGGTGCTACAAAGACGATCCTCATTGACAACCAGAAGACGCAAATCGCTGGGATGAAGTCCAGGATGACCTCATGGTTCAAAGAGAAGCCATGGGACGAGACTCAAAGACTGCGTCCAAATGACTTCGAGAAGTGGCCGGGTCTACGCCTTCCAATGACCGAGTTAGAGGAGCGGGAAGAGCGTGCAGCGGCGGAGAAGAGGAGGCAAGAGGCGGCAGAGCGCCGAGGGGATTATGTGATCGAAGATGATGACATGTAGTACAATTCCGCAAAAGTAGCCGCTCATATGTTTTGTCCCGGCTTTGACAGAGTTTCAGCCCCGGACGGCACAAACTACTTGTAGCCATCACGGCCCCCGCACTTCTTTTTGTCCCAGTTTGGACAGAGTTTCAGCCCCCGATGGCGCAAGCTTCTTGTAACCATCCCGTTTCCTTCACTCTTTTGATTTGTCCCTGCTTGGACGGAATTGGTTTCCCCGACTTGGCACAAAATGAACCAACCGGCATTCATATTAGCTTGCAATCCCACTGCTGCCCCCAAACCTTAATTTAGACCTAACCACAATGCACCGCGTGCCTCGGGGCAAAATAGGTTGCATTACTGTTTCGACGTGATTCGACGCGTGTACGCCGACTCTCGCCGACTCTCCCGCCCCAATTAGTGACAGTGCCACTCAGCCATCACTTCAATAATCTCCCTCCGACAACACCAATATAGCTCGAGGTGTGCGAACTCGATGAAATCCACGTCTTATTTAAACCACCTTCCCCCCCCAATCGGGGCACATACCAATTCAAGGCCATAACCTAAGCCTCTCGACCCGGCGGCCTAGAGCGGGGCTAGCCAAAGCGGGCGGCTTTTAAGGATAGGTCTAGATGCCATGAGCGATAGAAGTCGATTTCGAGGTTTTGTCTGAAGACGATGGCAGGGTCCGTCGGGTTGTGGGCGTTTCAAAGTTGAGTCTGGTTCTGCCAAAAAGGTCGCGCAGACTGTTTTACAGGGACAAGAGCCGAAACTTGCATGAAGGATAAGTGAAAAGCGTGGAGGAAAAACGGTGTCAGGGGGGCCCCGCGTGTAACGGTGTTAAACTGGAAGATGGCAGGCTCAACTGTTATGGCTGCTTTTATGTCTACTCGTGTTGCACCCAAAAAAAGGCGAAACGACAGGTGCCTAGTAACCCTTCACACCATTTCGCGCAGTTAGTCGTTTCTGAAGACCGCAAGCGGGTCTCAAATCCGAGATGCGTAGCTGGCAACGCTTTTTGGTTACGTGGCACTCGCTACATGCGTAATATTAGCACGTGACCGCTCGCGCGCCTCCCTCATCATCCCGCCGCCAGCCCCATCCTTGCCTGCGACACACAAGACGAGTAGGCACCTGAACGCCACCATATGCCTACGTTAGCTCGCTGCTACCGCCGTATGCGCATGATGGTGCCGGCCGGTGTGTCCGATTGGCACCGGTGGGGCGGGATGGGTTGGCGAGACGGGTGGTCACGTGGGCTCTGAGTTTTGATCAAATGACGTTATATTTGACTGTATCAACCGGATACTACCCACTACTCGTACTCGTTTCGGTAGTTGCATCTCAGGATTGTGACCCCGCTATACACAGCTTCAACCCCGGGAGGATATTATTTAGCGAGCACCCGGGGAACCGGTGTGGTACCACTGAGCAACACGGTAGCCGGAAAAGCGTTAGGGAGGAAACCCCATAAACAATTTTAGAACATTTCAAAGTTGAGTCTGGTTTTGCCAATGATGAGCGATCGGAGAGAGCGGTGGATTGACGGAGAAGGGGTAGCGCCATGTCGTGACGGGGCACCGGGCGGAAGACCACCGCTACGGAGTCTTGTTGGAATTGGAAGTGGCGGAGGGGCGCGATGTGGCTGAAGAAGAAACACGCTCCAGGCGAAGGGAGGACGTTGGGGTCGATGTAGTCCAGAACGACGTCGGACTTAGTAGCCCAGCCGCCTGCTTGGTAGCGAAAGTAGGACAGTGGGGTTCCGATGGCGTTAGCGGCAGATGATGCTTCCTTGCGAAGGCTGTGTGAGCTCCAGGAAGTGCCGGCGGTGTGGGGGGGGGGGGGGGGGGGGGGGGAGCACCGACAAGACGAACGGTTGTAGAAAGCCAGTCCGACATGGTGGCGGCAGTCCAATATTTGGACTGCTCGCTCGGGGTGACCGCCCGGAAGGCTGTTTCGGCCAAGGGAACAAGGGAACAAGGGAACAAGGGAACAAGGGGGTAGACTGTACGTGGTCGATGAAGTGGTGCAGGAGACGCGCAATGCGCGGGTGCTCCGACACAGGAAGGAGCAGTACGCGCATGTCGTATGGGCCGCGTCGACCGGCGCGGCTTTCTCGCGGCGGTACAACTGCATGGTAATGGTGTAGTCGTCGACATTCACGTCCAGCACTCGGCAGGACACGCATGTAGGTCCCCTAGCAAAGAACATGAAGTTGACAACCGAGGCCATGAGGGCTCGGGAGTCATACTGGTACTCGGGGAGGAGAGCAGACACAATCGACTATGCACGCTCGACGAAGCTGTAAGCGACATCAGCAGTCAAAGGGACTCGCAAAGGGGCAGCATCCATGCCGCGTTGCCTCAGCATCAAGCCACGACGAGCCGCGGTATGTTGCCGGCTGTCCTTGGCGATCAAGTCAAGGTTGTGTAGCTCAAAGAACGTGTTGATTGCTGACAAACAGGGCTGCAGCAACGACTTAGCCCCAATGTGCCCCCGCTCACCGGTCCAAGCAACATACCGGACGGCAGTAGCAATGGTCGCCTCCAACGGGCTGTTGCAGTCGTGGCAGAACTCCGCGAACTGAGACAGTCCGCCGGCGTAGCTCTTGAGCGTCTGGGCGGTGAGGGAGTTGGAGTCAGAGTAGGTCGACGGTCCGCTGTCCCAGCTCGTCTGAGCCGAACGCCTCATGTAAGCGAGACCGGAGTGAAGCAGCCCAAAGGGGCGACAGCTTCGGGCTCGTCAATCATGTAAGATCGGCGCTTGACCGACGGAGTTACATTGGGGCGGTTCATTTTAGCAAAGTACTTGGCGGCCACGGTTAGGCTTCCGGCGGTTGGCCGGTAGTTGCTGGACGGGTTTGCAACAACATTAGTACGGGTTTGCGGGGCTAGGTTTAGGTAGGAGGGCCTCCCCGCGCTCGTAGCGCATGTCACGCGCGTAACGTACACGCGCGAAACTTGGTCGTTGCGAACCAGTTGTTACACGCAGTGCGACGACCGACGGACGCAGTGATGAGATGTATGGTACGGAAGGCGGACTGTTGAGCCGCCATGCGCATGTGCGCGGATGGTTGAGCCGCACTCGGTTGTATTAGCTGTAAGAAGCGCCGCACCGAGGAAGGTCTAACTGAAGTTTGCAAGATCGGGGGGAGGGGGCGGTCCGGCTCGGACACATGGCTCTCATCTCGCCGTTGAGCTGGTAGGGTTCGCCGTGCGCGGCGGTCACCGAATAAAGATGGCCTCGCAATAAAGCGCCAGCAGCTCCGACGAAAGGCGCCCCACACCGTCACTCATGCTCACCTTCGCGGCCACGCCCGCGACCGCCGCCACGCCCACGTCTACGCCCGCGTCATGCAGCCGCCGCTGCAACACGAGCAGTAGCGGTAGCTTATGCGCTGCTGGCAACCACCGCCTCGAAGACGCGACGCTCGTAGTCTTTCATCAGGTCCCCAAAAATCGCAAAGACCATATGCTTGGCCGCAGGCTGAAAACGCTGGGCTCGCAATACGTCCAAAACGCCTTGGCCACCGTGCATACGTTTGACCACATTAGGGGAAGGCTAGACGAAAGCGAAAACGCAGTGTCGATGGCCTCGGCGTGATTGCGAGCACGCGCGAGATAGGGGGTGAAGTCTTGATTGGCAGCATGGACGTAGGGTAGCAGCTCGTCGAGAGCTACGAGGAGTGCGGCCATGTGGGCTCCGAAATTCGACATCCAAATATACTCATCCTGGGCCGGCAGACGCATGTTATCCAACTTGAGGTACTCGTTCGCCAGGTCGGTGCTACTCAAGGGAAAGAGCCCAGGCAGCACCCGGCTGATGACCGGTTGAACGGCCTCGTAACCAGACTCCGCTCGCTGCAGTAGCTCTAGCACCGCGAGGTAGTCGTTATCGTCACTCACGGATTTTGCTCCGACACGGCCGCTCTCGGCTAGCTCTCGCATGTCGGGACGCTCTGCGGCTCCCCCGCTGCCTGTCGGCTGTCCCGTGACGTGCTGCCCGGAAGCGAACCAGATTTATGTACTCCGTCTCCATCGACAACACGGTCACGAGGCGTCAGTTGAGCTAACGTTGTTCCTAGCTCGCGTTGCAATGTAGACTGGGCCTTCATGCCGTTTTTAGCGATTCGCGTGTTAGCTCAACGACGGAATGATTCTTCATCTGCTCCATTTGATATGATGGCGCACGGACGTACGGATGAGAATTTCGCATACGGGTGGTGAGCCGGGTGTGGTCTTGAACAACCTAGGGTGACCTTGCTCGCAACAGGTTGCGAGACAGTAAATCGCTGCGTGTTAACGCAACGAAACTGGAAAATGGCAGGCTCAGCTGGTATGGCTGCTTTTATGTCTGCTCGTGCTGCACCCAAAAAGTAGGGCGCAACTACGACGACAGGTGCCTAGTAACCCGTACCACTGAGCAGCACGGTAGCCGGAAAAGCGTTAGGGCGGAAACCCTATACACAAGTTCGTCAGAACAAAACCGCCTAATATACTCCTTATGACATTTTCGTGTCACACAGTGATCCCCGAGCCGAGGCACCCTCTACGGGTAGACGTTTTATTTCCTTGCTGCGACGAAAGGAAGTCGAGGCGGTGTGATAGGATTGGTCACACAGGGAAGAGTCGGGTGAAGACAAGTCGGGGCGGTGGGTACATGCCGGAGTGCAAGGCGGTAAGGCGGTGGTGGTGGTTGTGGGGGGGGGGGGGGGGGGGGGGGGAGATCGAAGTGCCGTGCTGCACCTGCCGAGCCGCCTCGGCCCAAGTCCCAATAGCGGCACCACTCCCAACCGCCTAGTCATTCAGGCTGGAATCCTCGCTAATCGCCCCCCCCCCCCCCTCCCCCCCCCCCCCCCTCCATCCCCCTTCCGCCAATAGACTGTCTCTCACACACAGCGAGCCGCAGACACGCACCCTTACACACCACAGAACGCGCCCGCCGTACACCGGAACCTCGATGGAGCAACAGGGGGAGCCGCAACAGAGGGGCGTGCTGCTGTACTACAAGTACGTGGATCTCGACGCGGAGGAGAGGCAGGAGCTGGCGGGATGGGTACAGGCGCTGTGCCAGCGGCTGGCGCTGGTGGGCCGCGTGCGCGTCGCGCTGGACGGGCTGAATGTGACGGTGCGCACACACTCGCCTACGCCCCGGCCTGTTGCCACCTGCATCCGCACTGGCATAGCGCATCCGCACGATTGCGGATGCGCGTCAGCGACCCCGTGGAACCATGCCACAGTGATGGAAAGCAAGCTGGGCCTGCACTTTCCGCATCACCTGCCTTTGGGGCACCCGTCGCCGCCATCACCGCCTGACCCGCATGGCCTGCGCCTGCTCGCGGCCCGCCACACCCAGCTTGGCGGCGCGCTCTCGCGCCTGCAGGAGCACATCCAGGCCGTGAAGACGC
The DNA here is from genome assembly GCA_006384855.1 of Tetraselmis striata. Classification (NCBI taxonomy): domain Eukaryota; kingdom Viridiplantae; phylum Chlorophyta; class Chlorodendrophyceae; order Chlorodendrales; family Chlorodendraceae; genus Tetraselmis; species Tetraselmis striata. The sequence continues at coordinate 112,751 of VCJN01000053.1, read as the reverse complement.
ACCCGGTGGTGGCGGGCGTGGACATCGACTTCAAGCTTGCGCCATTCAACGGGCCTGTCAGCAAGCAGGCCAGCCAGGAGACGGGCTTCCAGGTGCGCGCCGGAGGTGGGCAGAAGGACTCGCGATTAAACAACGGGCTGGACAGGGGAGGGGGGCGGTTGGGGTCACATGCCACAGCCTTGCAACGGGTCTTGGCTGGTAGCGGCTGTGCGGCTGCCTTGAGGGTGTGGGTCCCGCGAAGGGCCGCCCTTATCTACCCCCCCCCCCCCCCTCTTCCCCCCTCTCTGCCATGGAGGAGATGAGCTTATCCTTATCCCTATGTGTAGCCCGTAAACCATAAGCCAATAGCCAATGCACGCTGGAGGCCTCCGGGGGCAGCTCGGATCCCCACGGGCGCCAGGAGGGAGGCGTCCGCTGGCTGTCGGCATTGGCGCTGTTGGCTGATAACTAGCGCGGGTGCTCGCGGCGGCCCGCAGGACCTGAACGTAACCGTGTGCACGGAGCTGGTGACGCTGGGGCCGCGGGCCGCGGGAGTCCGCGCGGCGCAGGGCGGCGCGCACCTGTCGCCGCAGGAGTTCCACGCGGCGCTGGTGGAGCGGCGGGCTGACGGCGCGGACACGGTGCTGATTGACACGCGCAACTGCTACGAGACGCGCATCGGCCGCTTTCGAGTGGTGCGCTGCCCGCATGCGTCACACCTGTTGCCAGTGGCGTGGCGCACCAGGGTGGGAGACGCACTGGGTGGGCGCACACTGGAGGGTTGAGCTGGCGCGGTCATTAGCGTACTGCCACAAAGCACGGCAATGAGGGCCTGGCGCATGGGGGGGTGATAGCCAAGCAGGCTGGCAAATTCCGCACCACATCACGCTTGCAAGCCGCCCCTGGCTATGAGCCTCGTCGGGAATAAACGCGCACGCACACACCTACTCTGCTTGCCGGGTGACAGTACACGGAGTGTCTGGGAGCTCAGGGCCGGTGCGGCGTGGCTGGATGCCATTGCAAAGTTGGCGGGGCGCGGCGTCCCTGCTGCAGCGCATGGCACGGCATGGCATGGGCGGGCGCGGGGAGAAGGTGGTCCTATGAAGCGCTGTGCATCACCTGTGTGTGTGTGTGTGTGTGTGTGGCATATGGCAGCAGCATGATGCCGCCCCAACATCAGACACCAGCTTGTCTGGAGCACAGGAATGCGCAGCATACCTGACCATGACGGTGCCAACAGCCATAGATTGCGCCGCAAGCAGCATCCAAAACTCGCCCGAGTCCCAAATGGATGTGTGTGTGTGTGTGTGTGTGTGTGTGTGTGTGTGTGTGTGTGTGTGTGTGTGTGTGTGTGTGTGCATGTTGATTAGGGCTCCACTGTGGGGCGTTGTAGTGCTGCAACCCACGCGCCCGGCTGGGTGTAAATGCAGACGAGCATGTGTATGTCTACACCTGCATCTACCTGGACACCTGTGGTCCAGCGCCGGGACGCATGTGTCAGGCTTGCAAGGCAGTACCTGAGGCTGCGAGTGCCCTGCCGGCATGGCAGCCAGGGATCGCGCTGGAGGACCCGTGCACGCGGCAGTTCAGCGACTTCCCCGCGTGGGCGGACGCAAACGCGGAGCGGCTGCGCGGTAAGCGCGTGATGATGTACTGCACGGGCGGCGTGCGCTGCGAGCGCGCCTCGGCGTACCTGCGGTCCAAGGGGGACGGCTTCCAGGACGTCGTGCAGCTGTCAGGTGGGGCCACCCGTAGCCCAGCCACCAGCTGCGGGTAATGCCGATGCGGCAACGACAGCGACGCTGCGAACCTGCCCGACTGGTCGATCAGAGGTCTACGTTTACGTGGATTCGTGTGTCTGCCTTGTGGTATGCCCCACTGTACCGGACCTCGTGTCGAATACCTGGTTCGAATCTCGTCTCTGGCAATAACATGGTGCCCGCTTTGCGTTGGGCCTGTCGGCGTTTGAATGATGGCCCGTTAGTGGCGTCCAATGGAGGATCGCACGTGCACTACTAATGTAGGCAACGTGCCTACCTGCGCATGCAGTGCTCCGGCCCTGTTTTTTTTCCGCCCCCGGGCCAGGACTGGCATCATTGAAACCCTTGCAGTGTCTGTTTAACGGCCGTTTGGGCAGCGATCCAGCTACGGAAAGCCCTGGGTAGGCGGCGCTCCTTTATAGTCAACAAGCAAATTGCCGAAGCATTCTGCTTGACTAATTGAAAGGCCCTGGTCCGGCGGGGTACTAGGCTGCTTTTCCTTGTTGCTTTTCCTCTTATTCTTGCATGCAGACACAAGTACAGCAGATGCTCCGATGCGCTGCATGTGAGCCCAATTCGGCGCTTAAATCACGCGTTTGTATGGGTGCGCCGGCACCCGTACCTGTGCAAGGGGAGACGGCTACAGCATCACTCCCAGAGGACATTCCCCCCCCTCCTGCTCCCCTATCTCTCCCCCCTTGCGCCCACCTCTGACCCCCACCTCTCGCAAAAAATATGAAGGTACGTGTATATAAATGATTCGGAATGTGTCAGACCAGGGGGTATGCACTGTATCCACTGAGTGTGTAGACGTGGATGTGGCGGCATCGGCAGCGGCGGGAGCAGCAAGGGCGGGGGCGGCAGCATGGGTAGCAGCGTCAGTGTCAGGAGCACCCGTAGCCGTAGTCATAGCCGTGGTGGCATCGGCATTGGTAGTACTATGGGGCGCAGAGAGAGCAGCAGCGGCAGGAATCGAAGCGGCAGAGGACGCAGCAGCCGTAATAACTTCGGCAGCAGCAGTGGGGAAGGCGGCAGCAACAGCGGAAGCGGTAGAGGTGTCGGCAGCGTCAAGAGCAGTAACAGCAGCTGTAGCCGTAGCAGTAGAGGTGCCGGCAGCTTCAACGGTGGCAGTTGCGATCACAGCGGCGGCGGCTGGCAATTGCGCACCATCGCCTTACTTAAAACTTGCCGCGGTTGGTGTTGCCCCATGCGGGCTCGCAGGCGGCATCCAGCGCTACCTGGAGGCCTTCCCCACGGACGGCTTTTTCCATGGGAAGAAGTTTGTGTTTGACGAGCGGCTGGCGGTGGGCGGCGGCAGGCATGACGGCGGCAACGATGCCAACGAGCAGCGGCGCGTCGTCGGGTCCTGCATGCGCTGCGCCGCCGCCACGGAGGATTACGGTGCGCGCCTGCAGCGGACCTGCCCCATTCTCGAAAGGTCGCGCCCAGCCTTTTGTGCTCATTTGCACTGTCGTTACGAATGGGACAGCTGTGTACACATTTGGCAAACAAAGGACGGATGGGATGGCTTGTTTATGTGGAACATCTGCCCCCGAGGCAAGAGAACAAGAGAACCACATGCCGGCAAGAACGATGCTACGGCTTACCGGTGGCATGGGCCTGAATGTGGCTGACAGAGGATCGTACATACGCATATGCTTGCGTAGCCTAGACTCCGCTGCACCATCAGTGTAACAACGATTATATTTGCGGATGCCGGCTAAACTAAACGATCCTCTATTGTAAGCCTCAACTCGAGCCTGCGTCAAGCCTATTAGCATTACCGCTGCACTTCCGCTATAGGTTTGTGTATTTCTGGCCTCTGGCAGGGAAGGAAGCTTCTCATCCACCGTTTCTCTCATCACCACGCCGGCGCCCTCGTACACTGCTTACCCGCATGCAATACGGTGCATCGCTTATTACACACGTTATGCCCCCATATGCTTATGTTGTGCTTCTTAGATCGACTCTCACACCGACGTGTGCCGGTGGGCCCTCCCGCTCACAGGCCCCCGCCTGCGCTGCCCCCGGTGCCGCCTGCTGCTGCTGATCTGCGCCGACTGCGCCGCGGCGCACCGGGACCTGCCGCTCTGCGAGCTCTGCGCGGCCGCGGAGACCACCCTGACCAGTGGCGGTGAGCGCCCTGAGCGCATCTTGCCGAGCTGAGCCCATCGTGCATGGCTATGCAACCCTCTGTGTCGCCGCTGTGGTCATGTGTCTTTGTGTGTGCTGTAGTGGTTGTTTTTGTTAAAGTGTCAACTCGGCGTTGTAAATCATACAACCGAATGCCGCCTGCCGAGGCGGCACGGTTCAACCCTGGACAGGTATACTCTCGTAGCGCGTTTTGCCACGTTTATCGTCACCAGTGAAGTGTTATCACTGCATTGTCTGTCGTCCAGTTGGCGGGCTTTGCGCACAAGTGCATGCAAGGGCCACCGCCATGCCCCCCCCCCCCCCCCGCCCCCCTCTCTGAAGCGCAAGTCACTTGTGTACCATATGCTTGTGTGTGCTTTCACTGACCAAAGCCACGGCGAGACGGCATCCGGAAACGTTTTCTGGGAGTGGGAGTCGTACGCCGCTCGGTCTGCAAGGGACAATCGGGGGACGAAGGCGCCTGTGCCGTCTCCGGCTCGCTCTTGATGCAAGATCGCCCGCTACGACTGTCGCAGCAGCTGCTACAACAGCGCTGTGTTTGGAATCTGACCGCCCCTCTCCCTGTTCCGCGCAGGTGTGCGGCGCAAGCTCCGGGTGCTGTGCTTGCACGGCTTTCGGCAGAGCAGCAGGAAACTGCAGGTAGCTGCTGGAATAAAGAGGCCTGTGAATATAAACCCGTCTGGCTTTATTAGAAGCTGTTCTTCGTCTTATAAACCATCATTGACAAAGCATGACAAACACAATCATGTCGTGTTTCTAAGGCTGGGTTAGGCTTAGTCAGTGGACTCCGCAGTCGCATTATGTACAGCCTTCTTGCGAACGCCCTCGTTTGGGAGGAAGAGGCCAACGGGGGTGGGCTGAATACAGTCGCCTCCGCTTCCGCGCGAGGGCCGCACCGCGCGCTGCGCAAGAAGCTTGGGGGAGACGGCCGAGCTGGTGTACGCCGACGCTCCCCACCAAGCTGCCGGTTCTGGTATAAGCCGGCGGAGGGCGGAGCCACCCTCGACCAGGTCCCCCCCCCCCCCCCCCTCTGCCAACCCCTGCATCGCGGCTCCCCGCCCGGCCCACACCCCTGCCCGCTGCCGCCCGCTGACTGCCTGTGCCTGCTGCAGCTGCCGCCGCCGTCTGGGCAGCCGCAGAGGGCGTGGCTCGTGACGCCGGAGACCCTCCAGGTGGGGGCTGCTGCCACTGCCGCCGCTCCCGCTGCCACTGCCGCCGCCGCTGTGATCGCAACTGCCACTGTTGACGCTGCCGACACCTCTACCGCTTCCGCTGTTGCTGCCGCCTTCCCCACTGCTGCTGCCGAAGTTATTACGGCTGCTGCGTCCTCTGCCGCTTTGATTCCTGCCGCTGCTGCTCCCTCTGCGCCCCATATCACTACCAAAGCCGATGCCACCACGGCTATGGCTACGGCTACGGGTGCTCATGACACCGACGCTGCTACCCATGCTGCCGCCCCTGCCCCTGCTGCTCCCGCCGCTGCCGCTGCCGTTGCCGATGCCGCCACAACCACGTCTACGCACTCCTCCAATGAGTCACTCACAGCGCCGCCCAATTTGCCGCGCAGTGCATCCGGCAGCAGGAGGGAACGGGGCAGGCAGGCTGGCAGCCGGCGCCCGCGCACTGCGCCGAAGGGCAGCACCAGCGGGAGACGGAGGGCTGGGCGGCCTCCTGGCGCGAGCTGGCGAGGGCCCTCAGGGAGGACGGCCCCTTTGACGGCGTCATGGGCTTCTCCCAGGTGGGGGCAGCCGCCCGCGCAGTCCGCGCCACCGCCCCCTCGCGCACTGCCACCGCCCAAGTCCCCGCCGTTGCTTTTGGCGCCTCTACGGGTGCCGACTCACCCATAAGATCCCGTGATATCAGCCTCAACTTGGGCGTGCATTCAGTTCATAAGAACGGGTTTGGTTTAGTATACATTTTACCCCTAACAGGCAGGGCGGATTCCTACTCGCGGTGTTCTTGTTGCCGCGTCGGCAACCGCAGGTAAGCTGTTGAGCGAGTCTCTGGGCCACACGCTGCAGGATACAAGTAGGGCCGCATTCGGAGGCATTTGAACGAGTGCATTGAGGACTGGCTGATGCCGGGGATCAGCAGGTGCAGGTACAATGATTCAGTGTGGGGTGGCATTATTTCCGGCAATGTAACGTGTCGTATGTTCAAACCAAACCGTCACAAGTGGTGAACGAGGAGTCGTCCGGATTGCTTTCACAGTCCGCTCAAGGGGTGGCAATGGCACCCCGGTGTAATGTCTGTGTGCAATGATTATCTGAGAGAGGAAGCCTGAGTGGTCCGTGAAGCGAGTGATGAGGAGGAGGCGGAGGAGGAGGAGGAGGAGGCTGATACCAGATGTCCCTTGTAGAATTATGTCCCTCAGCCAAAGCTGCCTATCCCAAGCCAGGGGTCACTATGTCAGAGGTGGGAGTAGGCGCACCAGCGAACTGACCCACAGGGGAACGGCGATGCCGCCAGGGCGCAGGCGTCGCCGCTCATCTGTGCGCCCTCCAGCACCTCGTGGGCCACCGCGCGGAGCTGGAGCGGGGTGGGCTGAACGCCGCCGCGGCGGTGGAGGAGTGGGACGAGGCGTGCGCGTTGCTCGGTGGCGGCCCATCGCCTTTGCCTGGCTCTGCTCAGGCACGCCCCGTGTCCCCCCCCCCCTTCCGCTCCTTCGCGCCCTCCTCTTTGGACACGTGGACCTATCAGCTTGGTAACACGTGCTGTTACACGTGCTGGGAGGAATTGTTGTACCTCAAAGAATCGGCACTCGTCGCGATATTAACTACAGCCGACGGACTATTCCGAGCGCCCCTTCACATAGATAAAACGATATTCTTAGCCGCCACGACTAGCACCGTACTGATAACTGCCGCCGCGTCTCCTTGCCCCGCATACACCCCCCCCCCTCCTTTTCAAACCCATACCTTCCGGGGTCGGTCCTCGTTGCCGGATGTGAAGCACCGTGCGGTTCGGCCCCTACTCAACAGCGAATGAACGCAGCGTTGATGGCACACCTACACCGCACCACCCAAGGACCGGATTCCCCCATGAATTGTTTTCGTACCGAAATGAACAACTGTGTCAAGACGGCCAGCGTGAAGTAATCTGCCGCAATATGGAGCCGTTATGTTTGCTGTTGTTTAGTGTAAAAGGGTATGCGTTGTTGCTGCCGTCGCCGTCATTTGGACGCCATTGCCTTTCTTGACTTGGCTTGTGCGCATCGCGCGTTGATATTGGGCTGGTGAGTGCCGTCAGCGTTGTCATTTACGCCGCCGTGAGCATGCGATCTCGCTGCTATGTTCGCCCCTGGCACATGACATAACACCCGGCGTTACGTGCCAGGGCGGAACATGCTGTTACTGCTGCATGCAGTATATAGTCCTGACATTGGGCCGGTGTAGTCTTGATGCAGTCGCCCGGGTGTGGCCTTGATATTGGGCTCAGGAGTGGCATATAGGCATGAGGACTAAATGCTACGGCCCCAGCCGACCCTATGCGGGTTCATGTAGTCGGGCCGTCCGAACAGCTGGCCTGCGCGATTTTAGGGTTTACGGGAACCCCTCGAATATCTATATTAGGTTTTATGGAACCCTAAACTGCTGACCACTGAAGATGCAGGAAACTTCAAGTTTCAAACATGTTTCGCCACACCCCACCTGGACATCACCTGACATCGCCGCTCGTCCGGCAGGCTACCCACGTGGCGCCGAGCCAGCGGATCGCGGCCTGTTGCAGGCGCTGCCGCCCATTCAGCTTGCCCTCCCTGCACGGTCTACAGCACCAGCGGCCTCGACGCCCCAGTCCCCCCGAGCGAGAGCGCCGCGCTGGCGGCGTCCTTCGATGCCGCGGCGTCCACAGGTGGGTGACGCCACGACATCGGGCACGTGGCCCGTGCAGCCGCCCCTTTGTATCGCGCTACCGGGCCTTCTTGGCGGGGCGGGGCCAACCCGGCCGGCACTGACGCCGAAGCACTGAGGGCGGCTGGTAGAGGAAACGGAGCCGGCACCCCCGGTCCCGCAATGGACCATTGTCCTTTTTGGACCGGCAAAAATCTCATAATCGGTTGCACCCTTCTCTGGAGCAGCGCCAACATGCCAACTGTCATGCGGCCCGGCGTTATGAGGTCCGGCTGGGCCCGTTGAATGTTGCATCTGAAGGCCAATCCTACGAGTAGTTAAAGCAGTTCAGTGTGCCCCATTGGGCCTCTTGCCACCGATCCTCGACATGCACACCCACACCGGCATGGTCTTTGGGCGGTGTCGGCGAGATGAGCGAGGGCGTGCGGAGGACCATCCGCGCGGTGGCGCACTCGGCGGCTTTGTGCGGCCGACTGTCGATCAAGGGTGCCCGCTGCGCCACCAAGGCTGACCTGGAGGCGCCCCTGCGTGGGAACCTCACTTCGTTGGCTGGTTGGTGGTGCATGGGGCGTTGTTGCGGCCCGGGAGAGAGCCCGTTGCCTTATCATGGCGTCGGTTTGTTGATTCGTTGTAGGTCCCGCGGGGTCCGGCATGGCCACCCTCGGCACCCCAGGCCCGCAAGCTCAACACCTATGTGTGGGCGCATGGCTCGTATCCTCCCCCGTGGGTGCACACCTATCCTGCCCGCTTTGGCCGCTGTGATTGGCGGCGGCAGGTGATTTCGCGTTTCCTTGTCCGGCGTTCAATGCAGGAATACTTTTTGTATTATTGAATCCACAAATAGCTTCAGTGTGGCGAGCAGAAGGCAAGCAAACGGAGTTGCTTGCATGCGTCCCATGCATGGGGTTATACATGCGGTACCGCATTGTGTATCCACTCCTAAGGAGAAGGGACTACCGTTCCATCATTTCATAACGACGGATTATGACAACCCAGGGCACTGCACGCCACTCAATGCGGCCGATTCGTGAACCTGTGGATTGGTGAAGATGTCACCAATACGAGTAACGGGCGCAAGGTGTTACTTTCCATGTCTACCTGCCAAGTCTTGCTAACTTTCTACCCTGGCAACCTCAGTGGAAAGGAGGTGTGTGTGATTGCGTCGCAAGGGGAGAGGGGAGGGAGGGCGGTGCTACAAAGACGATCCTCATTGACAACCAGAAGACGCAAATCGCTGGGATGAAGTCCAGGATGACCTCATGGTTCAAAGAGAAGCCATGGGACGAGACTCAAAGACTGCGTCCAAATGATTCGAGAAGTGGCTGGGTCTACGCCTTCCAATGACGAGTTAGAGGAGCGGGAAGAGCGTGCAGCGGCGAGAAGAGGCGGCCAGAGCGCCGAGGGGATATTGTGATCGAAGATGATGACATGCTAGTACAATTCCGCAAAAGTAGCCGCTCATATGTTTTGTCCCGGCTTTGACAGAGTTTCAGCCCCGGACGGCACAAACTACTTGTAGCCATCACGGCCCCCGCACTTCTTTTTGTCCCAGTTTGGACAGGAGTTTCAGCCCCCGATGGCGCAAGCTTCTTGTAACCATCCCGTTTCCTTCACTCTTTTGATTTGTCCCTGCTTGGACGGAATTGGTTTCCCCGACTTGGCACAAAATGAACCAACCGGCATTCATATTAGCTGCAATCCCACTGCTGCCCCCAAACCTTAATTTAGACCTAACCACAATGCACCGCGTGCCTCGGGGCAAAATAGGTTGCATTACTGTTTCGACGTGATTCAGACGCGTGTACGCCGACTCTCGCCGACTCTCCCGCCCAATTAGGACAGTGCCACTCAGCCATCACTTCAATAATCTCCCTCCGACAACACCAATATAGCTCGAGGTGTGCGAAACTCGATGAAATCCACGTCTTATTTAAACCACCTTCCCCCCCCAATCGGGGCACATAGCAATTCAAGGCCATAACCTAAGCCTCTCGACCCGGCGGCCTAGAGCGGGGCTAGCCAAAGCGGGCGGCTTTTAAGGATAGGTCTAGATGCCATGAGCGATAGAAGTCGATTTCGAGGTTTTGTCTGAAGACGATGGCAGGGTCCGTCGGGTTGTGGGCGTTTCAAAGATTGAGTCTGGTTACTGCCAAAAAAGGTCGCGCAGACTGTTTTACAGGGACAAGAGCCGAAACTTGCATGAAGGATAAGTGAAAAGCGTGGAGGAAAAACGGTGTCAGTGGGGGCCCCGCGTGTAACGGTGTTAAACTGGAAGATGGCAGGCTCAACTGTTATGGCTGCTTTTATGGTCTACTCGTGTTGCACCCAAAAAAAAGGCGAAACGACAGGTGCCTAGTAACCCTTCACACCATTTCGCGCAGTTAGTCGTTTCTGAAGACCGCAAGCGGGTCTCAAATCCGAGATGCGTAGCTGGCAACGCTTTTTTGGTTACGTGGCACTCGCTACATGCGGTAATATTAGCACGTGACCGCTCGCGCGCCTCCCTCATCATCCCGCCGCCAGCCCCATCCTTGCCTGCGACACACAAGACGAGTAGGCACCTGAACGCCACCATATGCCTACGTTAGCTCGCTGCTACCTGCCGTATGCGCGTGATGGTGCCGGCCGGTGTTGTCCGATTGGCACCGGTGGGGCGGGATGGGTTGGCGAGACGGGTGGTCACGTGGGCTCTGAGTTTTGATCAAATGACGTTATATTTGACTGTATCAACCGGATACTACCCACTACTCGTACTCGTTTCGGTAGTTGCATCTCAGGATTGTGACCCCGCTATACACAGCTTCAACCCCGGGAGGATATTATTTAGCGAGCACCCGGGGAACCGGTGTGGTACCACTGAGCAACACGGTAGCCGGAAAAGCGTTAGGGAGGAAACCCATAAACAATTTTAGAACATTTCCAAAGTTGAGTCTGGTTTTGCCAATGATGAGCGATCGGAGAGAGCGGTGGATTGACGGAGAAGGGGTAGCGCCATGTCGTGACGGGGCACCGGGCGGAAGACTACCGCTACGGGAGTCTTGTTGGAATTGGAAGTGGCGGAGGGGCGCGGATGTGGCTGAAGAAGAAACACGCTCCAGGCGAAGGGAGGACGTTGGGGTCGATGTAGTTCCCAGAACGACGTCGGACTTAGTAGCCCAGCCGCCTGCTTGGTAGCGAAAGTAGTAGACAGTGGGGTTCCGATGGCGTTAGCGGCAGATTGATGCTTCCTTGCGAAGGCTGTGTGAGCTCCAGGAAGTGCCGGCGGTGTGGGGGGGGGGGGGGGGGGGGGGGGGGGGGGGGGAGCACCGACAAGACGAACGGTTGTAGAAAGCCAGTCCGACATGGTGGCGGCAGTCCAATATTTGGACTGCTCGCTCGGGGTGACCGCCCGGAAGGCTGTTTCGGCCAAGGGAACAAGGGAACAAGGGAACAAGGGGGTAGACTGTACGTGGTCGATGAAGTGGTGCAGGAGACGCGCAATGCGCGGGTGCTCCGACACAGGAAGGAGCAGTACGCGCATGTCGTATGGGCCGCGTCGACCGGGCGCGGCTTTCTCCGCGGCGGTACAACTGCATGGTAATGGTGTAGTCGTCGACATTCACGTCCAGCACTCGGCAGGACACGCATGTAGGTCCCCTAGCAAAGAACATGAAGTTGACAACCGAGGCCATGAGGGCTCGGGAGTCATACTGGTACTCGGGGAGGAGAGCAGACACAATCGACTATGCACGCTCGACGAAGCTGTAAGCGACATCAGCAGTCAAAGGGACTCGCAAAGGGCAGCATCCATGCCGCGTTGCCTCAGCATCAAGCCACGACGAGCCGCGGTATGTTGCCCGGCTGTCCTTGGCGATCAAGTCAAGGTTGTGTAGCTCAAAGAAACGTGTTGATTGCTGACAAACAGGGCTGGCAGCAACGACTTAGCCCCAATGTGCCCCCCGCTCACCGGTCCAAGCAACATACCGGAACGGCAAGTAGCAATGGTCGCCTCCAACGGGCTGTTGCAGTCGTGGCAGAACTCCGCGAACTGAGACAGTCCGCCGGCGTAGCTCTTGAGCGTCTGGGCGGTGAGGGAGTTGAGTCAGAGTAGGTCGACGGTCCGCTGTCCCAGCTCGTCTGAGCCGAACGCCTCATGTAAGCGAGACCGGAGTGAAGCAGCCCAAAGGGGCGACAGCTTCGGGCTCGTCAATCATGTAAGATCGGCGCTTGACCGACGGAGTTACTATTGGGGTGGTTCATTTTAGCAAAAGTACTTGGCGGCCACGGTTAGGCCTTCCGGCGGTTGGCCGGTAGTTGCTGGACGGGTTTGCAACAACATTAGTACGGGTTTGCGGGGCTAGGTTTAGGTAGGAGGGCCTCCCCGCGCTCGTACGCATGTCACGCGCCGTAACGTACACGCGCGAAACTTGGTCGTTGCGAACCAGTTGTTACACGCAGTGCGACGACCGACGGACGCAGTGATGAGATGTATGGTACGGAAGGCGGACTGTTGAGCCGCCATGCGCATGTGCGCGGATGGTTGAGCCGCACTCGGTTGTATTAGCTGTAAGAAGCGCCGCACCGGAGGAAGGTCTAACTGAAGTTTGCAAGATCGGGGGGAGGGGGCGGTCCGGCTCGGACACATGGCTCTCATCTCGCCGTTGAGCTGGTAGGGTTCGCCGTGCGCGGCGGTCACCGAATAAAGATGGGCCTCGCAATAAAGCGCCAGCAGCTCCGACGGAAAGGCGCCCCACACCGTCACTCATGCTCACCTTCGCGGCCACGCCCGCGACCGCCGCCACGCCCACGTCTACGCCCGCGTCATGCAGCCGCCTGCTGCAACACGAGCAGTAGCGGTAGCTTATGCGCTGCTGGCAACCACCGCCTCGAAGACGCGACGCTCGTAGTCTTTCATCAGGTCCCCAAAAATCGCAAAGACCATATGCTTGGCCGCAGGCTGAAAACGCTGGGCTCGCAATACGTCCAAAACGCCTTGGCCACCGTGCATACGTTTGACCACATTAGGGGAAGGCTAGACGAAAGCGAAAACGCAGTGTCGATGGCCTCGGCGTGATTGCGAGCACGCGCGAGATAGGGGGTGAAGTCTTGATTGGCAGCATGGACGTAGGGTAGCAGCTCGTCGAGAGCTACGAGGAGTGCGGCCATGTGGGCTCCGAAATTCGACATCCAAATATACTCATCCTGGGCCGGCAGACGCATGTTATCCAACTTGAGGTACTCGTTCGCCAGGTCGGTGCTACTCAAGGGAAAGAGCCCAGGCAGCACCCGGCTGATGACCGGTTGAACGGCCTCGTAACCAGACTCCGCTCGCTGCAGTAGCTCTAGCACCGCGAGGTAGTCGTTATCGTCACTCACGGATTTTGCTCCGACACGGCCGCTCTCGGCTAGCTCTCGCATGTCGGGACGCTCTGCGGCTCCCCCGCTGCCTGTCGGCTGTCCCGTGACGTGCTGCCCGGAAGCGAACCAGATTTATGTACTCCGTCTCCATCGACAACACGGTCACGAGGCGTCAGTTGAGCTAACGTTGTTCCTAGCTCGCGTTGCAATGTAGACTGGGCCTTCATGCCGTTTTTAGCGATTCGCGTGTTAGCTCAACGACGGAATGATTCTTCATCTGCTCCATTTGATATGATGGCGCACGGACGTACGGATGAGAATTTCGCATACGGGTGGTGAGCCGGGTGTGGTCTTGAACAACCTAGGGTGACCTTGCTCGCAACAGGTTGCGAGACAGTAAATCGCTGCGTGTTAACGCAACGAAACTGGAAAATGGCAGGCTCAGCTGGTATGGCTGCTTTTATGTCTGCTCGTGCTGCACCCAAAAAGTAGGGCGCAACTACGACGACAGGTGCCTAGTAACCCGTACCACTGAGCAGCACGGTAGCCGGAAAAGCGTTAGGGCGGAAACCCTATACACAAGTTCGTCAGAACAAAACCGCCTAATATACTCCTTATGACATTTTCGTGTCACACAGTGATCCCCGAGCCGAGGCACCCTCTACGGGTAGACGTTTTATTTCCTTGCTGCGACGAAAGGAAGTCGAGGCGGTGTGATAGGATTGGTCACACAGGGAAGAGTCGGGTGAAGACAAGTCGGGGCGGTGGGTACATGCCGGAGTGCAAGGCGGTAAGGCGGTGGTGGTGGTTTGTGGGGGGGGGGGGGGGGGGGGGGGGGGGGGGGAGATCGAAGTGCCGTGCTGCACCTGCCGAGCCGCCTCGGCCCAAGTCCCAATAGGCGGCACCACTCCCAACCGCCTAGTCATTCAGGCTGGAATCCTCGCTAATCGCCCCCCCCCCCCCCCTCCCCCCCCCCCCCCCCCTCCATCCCCCTTCCGCCAATAGACTGTCTCTCACACACAGCGAGCCGCAGACACGCACCCTTACACACCACAGAACGCGCCCGCCGTACACCGGAACCTCGATGGAGCAACAGGGGGAGCAGCAACAGAGGGGCGTGCTGCTGTACTACAAGTACGTGGATCTCGACGCGGAGGAGAGGCAGGAGCTGGCGGGATGGGTACAGGCGCTGTGCCAGCGGCTGGCGCTGGTGGGCCGCGTGCGCGTCGCGCTGGACGGGCTGAATGTGACGGTGCGCACACACTCGCCTACGCCCCGGCCTGTTGCCACCTGCATCCGCACTGGCATAGCGCATCCGCACGATTGCGGATGCGCGTCAGCGACCCCGTGGAACCATGCCACAGTGATGGAAAGCAAGCTGGGCCTGCACTTTCCGCATCACCTGCCTTTGGGGCACCCGTCGCCGCCATCACCGCCTGACCCGCATGGCCTGCGCCTGCTCGCGGCCCGCCACACCCAGCTTGGCGGCGCGCTCTCGCGCCTGCAGGAGCACATCCAGGCCGTGAAGACGCACCCGGTGGTGGCGGGCGTGGACATCGACTTCAAGCTTGCGCCATTCAACGGGCCTGTCAGCAAGCAGGCCAGCCAGGAGACGGGCTTCCAGGTGCGCGCCGGAGGTGGGCAGAAGGACTCGCGATTAAACAACGGGCTGGACAGGGGAAGGGGGCGGTTGGGGTCACATGCCACAGCCTTGCAACGGGTCTTGGCTGGTAGCGGCTGTGCGGCTGCCTTGAGGGTGTGGGTCCCGCGAAGGGCCGCCCTTATCTACCCCCCCCCCCCCCTCTTCCCCCCTCTCTGCCATGGAGGAGATGAGCTTATCCTTATCCCTATGTGTAGCCCGTAAACCATAAGCCAATAGCCAATGCACGCTGGAGGCCTCCGGGGGCAGCTCGGATCCCCACGGGCGCCAGGAGGGAGGCGTCCGCTGGCTGTCGGCATTGGCGCTGTTGGCTGATAACTAGCGCGAACGCTCGCGGCGGCCCGCAGGACCTGAAGGTAACCGTGTGCACGGAGCTGGTGACGCTGGGGCCGCGGGCCGCGGGAGTCCGCGCGGCGCAGGGCGGCGCGCACCTGTCGCCGCAGGAGTTCCACGCGGCGCTGGTGGAGCGGCGGGCTGACGGCGCGGACACGGTGCTGATTGACACGCGCAACTGCTACGAGACGCGCATCGGCCGCTTTCGAGTGGTGCGCTGCCCGCATGCGTCACACCCCCAGCGGCGTGGCGCACCAGGGCGGGAGACGCACTGGGTGGGCGCACACTGGAGAGTCGAGCTAGCGCGGTCATTAGCGTACTGCCACAAAGCACGGCAATGAGGGCCTGGCGCATGGGGGGGGGGGGGTGATAGCCGAGCAGGCTGGCAAATTCCGCACCACATCAGGCTTGCAAGCCGCCCCTGGCTATGAGCCTCGCCGGGAATAAACGCGCACGCACACACCTGCTCTGCTCTGCTCTGCTTGCCGGGTGACAGCACACGGGGCGTCTGGGAGCTCAGGGCCGGCACGGCGTGGCTGGATGCCATTGCAAAGCTGGCGGGGCGCGGCGTCCCTGCTGCAGCGCATGGCACGGCATGGCATGGGCGGGCGCGGGTAGGAGGTGGTCCTATGAAACGCTGTGCATCACCTGTGTGTGTGTGTGTGTGTGTGTGTGCGTGGCATATGGCAGCAACATGATGATGCCCCAACATCAGACACCAGCTTGTCTGGAGCACAGGAATGCGCAGCATACCTGACCATGACGGTGCCAACAGCCATAGATTGCGCCGCAAGCAGCATCCAGAACTCCCCCGAGTCCCAAATGGAGGGTTGTGTGTGTGTGTGTGTGTGCATGTTGATTAGGGCTCCACTGTGGGGCGGTGTAGTGCTGCAGCCCATACGCCCGGCTGGATGTAGATGTAGACGAGCATGTGTATGTCTACACCTGCATCTACACGGACACATGTGGTCCAGCGCCGGGATGCATGTGTCAGGCTTGCAAGGCAGTATCTGAGGCTGCGAGTGCCCTGCCGGCATGGCAGCCAGGGATCGCGCTGGAGGACCCGTGCACGCGGCAGTTCAGCGACTTCCCCGCGTGGGCGGACGCCAACGCGGAGCGGCTGCGCGGTAAGCGCGTGATGATGTACTGCACGGGTGGCGTGCGCTGCGAGCGCGCCTCGGCGTACCTGCGGTCCAAGGGGGACGGCTTCCAGGACGTCGTGCAGCTGTCAGGTGGGGCCAGCCGTAGCCCAGCCACCAGCTGCGGGTAATGCCAATGCGGCTACGACAGCGACGCTGCGACTGCGAACCTGCCCGACTGGTCGATCAGAGGTCTACGTTTACGTGGATTCGTGTGTCTGCCTTGTGGTATGCCCCACTGTACCGGACCTCGTGTCGAATACCTGGTTCGAATCTCGTCTCTGGCAATAACATGGTGCCCGCTTTGCGTTGGGCCTGTCGGCGTTTGAATGATGGCCCGTTAGTGGCGTCCAATGGAGGATCGCACGTGCACTGTAGGCGACGTGCCTACCTGCGCATGCAGTGCTCCGGCCCTGTTTTTTTTCCGCCCGCGGGCCAGGACTGGCACCATTGAAACCCTTGCAGTGTCTGTTTAACGGCCGTTTCGGCAGCGATCCAGTTACGGAAAGCCCTGGGTAGGCGGCGCTCCTTTATAGTCAACAAGCAAATTGCTAAAGCATTCTGCAAGACTAATTGAAAGGCCCTGGTCCGGCATGGTTCTAGGCTATGTTGCTTTTCCTCTTATTCTTGCATGCAGACACAACTACAGCAGATGCTCCGATGCGCTGCATGTGAGCCCAATTCGACGCTTGAATCTCGCGTTTGTATGGGTGCGCCGGCACCCGTACGTGTAGCCAGGGGAGACGGGCTATAGCTTTCAATCCCAGAGGACATTCCCCCCTGCTCCCCCACCTCTCCCCCCTTCCGCCCACCTCTGACCCCCACCTCTCGCAAAAATATGGAGGTACCTGTATATAAATGATTCAGAATGTGTCAGACCAGGGGTAATGCACTGTATCCACTGAGTGCGTAGACGTGGATGTGGCGGCATCGGCAGCGGCATCGGCAGCGGCGGGAGCAGCAGGGGCAGGGGCGGCAGCATGGGTAGCAGCGTCAGTGTCAGGAGCACCCGTAGCCGTAGTCATAGCCGTGGTGGCATCGGCATTGGTAGTAATATGGGGCGCAGAGAGAGCAGCAGCGGCAGGAATCGAAGCGGCAGAGGACGCAGCAGCCAGAATAACTTCGGCAGCAGCAGTGGGGAAGGCGGCAGCAACAGCGGAAGCGGTAGAGGTATCGGCAGCGTCAAGAGCAATGACAGCAGGTGTAGCCGTTGCAGTAGAGGTGTCGGCAGCGTCAACGGTGGCAGTTGCGATCACAGCGGCGGCGGCTGGCAGATGCGCACCATCGCCTTACTTAAAACTTGCCGCGGTTGGTGCTGCCCCCTGCGGGCTCGCAGGCGGCATCCAGCGCTACCTGGAGGCCTTCCCCACGGACGGCTTTTTCCATGGGAAGAACTTTGTGTTTGACGAGCGGCTGGCGGTGGGCGGCGGCAGGCATGACGGCGGCAATGATGCCAACGAGCAGCGGCGCGTCGTCGGGTCCTGCATGCGCTGCGCCGCCGCCACGGAGGATTACGGTGCGCGCCTGCAGCGGACCTGCCCCATTCTCGAAAGGTCGCGCCCAGCCTTTTGTGCTCATTTGCACTGTCGTTACGAATGGGACGGCTGTGTACACATTTGGCAAACAAAGGACGGATGGGATGGCTTGTTTCTGTGGAACATCTGCCCCCGAGGCAAGAGAACAAGAGAACCACATGCCGGCAAGAACGATGCTACGTCTTACCGGTGGCATGGGCCTGAATGTGGCTGACAGAGGATCGTACATACGCATATGCATGCGTAGCCCAGACTCCGCTGCACCATCAGTGTAACAACGATTATATTTGCGGATGCCGACTAAACTAAAGATCCTCTATTGTAAGCCTCAACTCGAGCCTGCGTACAGCCTATTAGCATTACCGCTGCACTTCCGCTATAGGTTTGTGTATTCCTGGCCTCTGGCAGGGAACGAAGCTTGTCATCCACCGTTCTCTCATCACCACGCCGGCGCCCCTCGTACACTGCTTACACGCATATAACAAAGGCGTATCATATCATGCCCACTTGTGTATTTTCTGCTTCTTAAATCCACTCTCACACCGCTGTGTGCCGCGCACAGGCCCCCGCCTGCGCTGCCCCCGGTGCCGCCTGCTGCTGCTGATCTGCGCCGACTGCGCCGCGGCGCACCGGGAGCTGCCGCTTTGCGAGCTCTGCGCGGCCGCGGAGACTACCACGGCCAGTGGCGGTGAGCGCCCTGAGCGCATCTTGCCAAGCCGAGCCCATTGTGCATGGCTATGCAACCCTCTGTGTCGCCGCTGTGGTCATGTGTCTTTGTGTGTGCTGTCATGGTCGCAATTGTTAATGTTGTCAACTCGGCGTTGTAAATCATACAACCGAATGCCGCCTGCCGAGGCGGCCACAGTTCACCCTGGACAGGTATACTCTCGTAGCGCGTTGCCACATCTATCGTCACCAGTGAAGTGTCATCGCTGCATTGGTCTGTCGTCCCGTTGGCGGCTTTGCGCACAAGTGCATGCAAGGGACACCGCCATGTCATCCCCTCTCTGAAGCGCAAGTCACTGTGTACCATATGCTTGTGTGTGCTTTCGCTGACCAAAGCCACGGCGAGACGGCATCCGGAAACGTTTTCTGGGAGTGGGAGTCGTACGCCGCTCGGTCTGCAAGGGACAATCGGGGGAAGAAGGCGCCTGTGCCGTCTCCGGCTCGCGCTTGATGCGAGATCGCCCGCTACGACTGTCGCAGCAGCTGCTACATCGGCGCTGTGTCTGGAATATGACCGCCCCTCTCCCTGTTCCGCGCAGGTGTGCGGCGCAAGCTCCGGGTGCTGTGCCTGCACGGCTTTCGGCAAAGCAGCAGGAAACTGCAGGTAGCTGCTGGGATAAAGAGGCCTGTGAATATAAACCCGTCTGGCTTTATCAGAAGCTGTTGTTTAATAAGCCCTCGTCTTCTAAACCATCATTGACAAAGCATGACAAACCCAATCATGTCGTGTTTATAAAGCTGGGTAAGGCTTAGTCAGTGGACTCCGCAGTCGCATTATGTACAGCCTTCTTGCGAACGCCCTCGTTTGGGAGGAAGGGGCCAATGGGGTGGCTGAATACAGTGGCCTCCGCTGCCGCGCAGGGCCGCACCGCTGCGCTGCGCAAGAAGCTGGGGGAGACGGCCGAGCTGGTGTACGCGGACGCTCCCCACCGGCTGCCGTTCTGGTATAAGCCGGCGGAGGGCGGAGCCACCCTCGACCAGGTCCCCCCCCCCCCCCCCCCCCCCCTCTGCCAACCCCTGCATCGCGGCTCCCCGCCCGGCCCACACCCATGCCATGCCGATGGCATGCGCCCGCTGCCGCTCGCTGACTGCCTGTGCCTGCTGCAGCTGCCGCCGCCGTCTGGGCAGCCGCAGAGGGCGTGGCTCGTGACGCCAGAGACCCTCCAGGTGGGGGCTGCTGCCATTGCCGCCGCTCCCGCTGCCACTGCCGCCGACGCTGTGATCGCAACTGCCACCGTTGACGCTGCCGGCACCTCTACTGCTACGGCTACAGCTGCTGTCATTGCTCTTGACGCTGCCGATATCTCTACCGCTTCCGCTGTTGCTGCCGCCGTCCCCACTGCTGCTGCCGAAGTTATTACGGCTGCTGCGTCCTCTGCCGCTTTGATTCCTGCCGCTGCTGCTCCCTCTGCGCCCCATATCACTACCAAAGCCGATGCCACCACGGCTATGGCTACGGCTACGGGTGCTCATGACACCGACGCTGCTACCCATGCTGCCGCCCCTGCCCCTGCTTGCTCCCGCCGCTGCCGCTGCCGTTGCCGATGCCGCCACAACCACGTCTACGCACTCCTCCAATGAGTCACTCACAGCGCCGCCCAACTTTGCCGCGCAGTGCATCCGGGCAGCAGGAGGGAACGGGGCAGGCAGGCTGGCAGCCGGCGCCCGCGCACTGCGCCGAAGGGCAGCACCAGCGGGAGACGGAGGGCTGGGCGGCCTCCTGGCGCGAGCTGGCGAGGGCCCTCAGGGAGGACGGCCCCTTTGACGGCGTCATGGGCTTCTCGCAGGTGGGGGCAGCCGCCCGCGCCGTCCGCGCCACCGCCCCCTCGCGCACTGCCACCGCCCAAGCCCCCGCCGTTGCTTTTGGCGCCTCTACGGGTGCCGGACTCACCCATAAGATCCCGTGATATCAGCCTCAACTTGGGCGTGCATTCAGTTCATAAGGAACGGGTTTGGTTTAGTATACATTGTTACCTCTAACAGGCAGGGCAGGTTCCTACTCGCGGTGTTCTTGTTGCCGCGTCAGCAACCGCAGGTAAGCTGTTGAGCGAGTCTCTGGGCCACACGCTGCAGGACACAAGTAGGGCCGCATTCGGAGGCATTTGAACGAATGCATTGAGGACTGACTGATGACGGTGATCAGCAGGTGCAGGTACAATGATTCAGTGTGGGGTGGCATTATTTCCGGCAATGTGACGGTGACGTATGGTTCAAACCAAACCGTCACAAGTGGTGAATGAGGAGTCGTCCGGATTGCTTTCACAGCCCGCTCAAGGGGTGGCGATGGCACCCCGGTGTAATGTCAGTGTGCAATGATTATCTGAGAGAGGAAGCCTGAGTGGTCCGTGAAGCGAGTGATGATGAGGAGGAGGAGGAGGAGGAGGAGGCTGATACCAGATGTCCCTTGTATAATGAATGTCCCGTAGCCAAAGCTGACTATCCCAAGCCAGGGGTCACTATGTCAGAGGTGGGAGTAGGCGCACCAGCGAACTGACCCACAGGGGAACGGCGATGCCGCCAGGGCGCAGGCGTCGCCGCTCATCTGTGCGCCCTCCAGCACCTCGTGGGCCACCGCGCGGAGCTGGAGCGGGGTGGGCTGAACGCCGCCGCGGCGGTGGAGGAGTGGGACGAGGCGTGCGCGTTGCTCGGTGGCCGGCCCATCGCCTTTGCCTGGCTCTGCTCAGGCACGCCCCGTGTCCCCCCGCCCCCTTCCGCTCCTTCGCGCCCTCCTCTTTGGACACGTGGACCTATCAGCTTGGTAACACGTGCTGTTACACGTGCTGGGAGGAATTGTTGTACCTCAAAGAATCGGCACTCGTCGCGATATTAACTACAGCCGACGGACTATTCCGAGCGCCCCTTCACATAGATAAAACGATATTCTTAGCCGCCACCGACTAGCACCGTACTGATAACTGCCGCCGCGTCTCCTTGCCCCGCATACACCCCCCCCCCTCCTTTTCAAACCCATACCTTCCGGGTCGTGTCCTCGTTGCCGGATGTGAAGACACGTGCGGTTCGGCCCCTACTCAACAGCGAATGACGCAGCGTTGATGGCACACCTACACCGCACCACCCAAGGACCCGATTCCCCACTAAGTTGGTTTCGTACCGAAATGAACAACTGTGTCAAGACGGCCAGCGTGAAGTAATCTGCCGCCAATATGGAGCCGTTATGTTTGCTGTTGTTTAGTGTAAAAGTGTATGCATTGTTGCTGCCATCGCCGTCATGTGGACGCCATTGCCTTTCTTGACTTGGCTGGTGCGCATCGCGCGTTGATATTGGGCTGGTGAGTGCCGTCAGCGTTGTCATTTGCACCGTCGTGAGCATGCGATCGCGCTGCTAGGTTCGCCCCTGGCACATAACATAGCACCCGGCGTTGTGCGCCAGGGCGGAACATGCTGTTACTGCTGCATGCATATAGTCCTGACATTGGGCCGGTGTAGTCTTGATGCAGTCGCCCGGGTGTGGCCTTGATATTGGGCTCAGGAGTGGCATGTAGTCATGAGGACTAAATGCTACGGCCCCAGCCGACCCTATGCGGGTTCATGTAGTCGGGCCGTCCGACAGCTGGCCTGCGCGATTTAGGGTTTACGGGAACCCCTGAATATCTATATTTAGGTTTTATGGAACCCTAAACTGCTACCACTGAAGATGCAGGAAACTTCAAGTTTCAAACATGTTTCGCCACACCCCACCTGACATCACCTGACATCGCCGCTCGCCCGGCAGGCTACCCCGTGGCGCCGAGCCAGCGGATCGCGGACCTGTTGCAGGCGCTGCCGCCCATCAGCTTGCCCTCCCTGCACGTCTACAGCACCAGCGGCCTCGACGCCCAAGTCCCCCCGAGCGAGAGCGCCGCGCTGGCGGCGTCCTTCGATGCCGCGGCGTCCACGGTGGTGACGCACGACAGCGGGCACGTGGTCCCGTGCAGCCGCCCCTTTGTATCGCGCTACCGGGCCTTCTTGGCGGGGCGGGGCCAACCCGGCCGGCATGACGCCGAAGCACCGAGGGCGCTGGTAGAGGAAACGGAGCCGGCACCCCCGGTCCCGCAATGACATTTGTCCTTGTGGACCGGCAAAATCTCATAATCGGTTGCACCCTTCTCTAGAGCAGCGCCCACATGCCGACTGTCATGCGGCCCGGCGTTGTGAGCCCGCAGAGGGTCGGCTGGGCCCGTTGATTGTTGCATCTAAAGGCCAATCCTACGAGTAGTTCAAGTACTTCAGTGTGCCCCATTGGGCCTCTTGCCACCATCCTGGACATGCACACCCACACCGGCATGGTCTTTGGCAGTGTCGGCGAGATGAGCGAGGGCGTGCGGAGGACCATCCGCGCGGTGGCGCACTCGGCGGCTTTGTGTGGCCGACTGTCGATCAAGGGCCCGCTACACCACCAAGGGCGACCTGGAGGCGCCCCTGCGTGGGAACCTCACTTTGATGGGGTGGTTGGTGGTGCATGGGGCGTTGTTGCGGCCCGGGAGAGAGCCCGTTGCCTTATCGTAGCGTCGGTTTGTTGATTCGTTGTGGGTCCCACGGGGTCCGGCATGGCCCACCCTCGGCACCCCAGGCCTGCAAGCTCAACACCTAGTGTGGGCGCATGGCTCATATCCTCCCCCGTGGGTGCACACCTATCCTGCCCGCTTTGCCGCTGTGATTGGGCGGCGGCAGGTGATTTCGCGTTTCCTTGTCCGGCGTTCAATGCAGGAATACTTTTTTGTATCATTGAATCCACAAATAGCTCAGTGTGGCGAGCAGAAGGCAAGCAAACGGAGTTGCTTGCATGCGTCCCATGCATGGGGTTATACATGCGGTACCGCATTGTGTATCCACTCCTAAGGAGAAGGGGACTACCGTTCCATCATTCCATGACGACGGATATGACCACCAGGGCACTGCACCGCCACTCAATGCGGCCGATTCGTGAACCTGTGGGATTGGTGAAGATGTCACCAATACGAGTAACGGGCGCAAGGTGTTACTTTCCATGTCTACCTGCCAAGTCTTGCTAACTTTCTACCCTGGCAACCTCAGTGGAAAGGAGGTGTGTGTGAGTGCGTCGCAAGGGGAGAGGGGAGGGGAGGGCGGTGCTACATGGGCCTTTGGCTGGCACGTCCAGCCTCTGGGTGGCCCGTCAGAGTTCTGCTTTGTCACCGTCCATGACGACGCTGGGACCGGTGCGTTGCTGGTCGAACGGGATGCGGCCGCCGCAGTAGCGCTTGCTGCACACCTTGTCCCAGACGGCCCGGCCGTCGACACCCTCGTAAAACAGCCTCTCGAACGCCTCCGCAGACCGCCCCATCACACGCCGGCACCTGCAGGAACGGTGAGCTGAGTGAGCGATAGACTCGACCGCCGTTGCCTCTTGAAACAACAGTAATCGCTAAGACAGCGTCGCTTCTTAGCGCTAGGTAGTCCACGTAGCGACAGGCGTCCGCGACACTCTGCCCGGTGTGCCATAATTCCCCGGGGATTGGTGCGTTGGTTTCGGAGCAGCGCCGGCGTCGACTCACCCTTCCTGCATCTTCGGGGGGATTTGGTTGTACGTGTTGAAGTTGGAGAAGTCGTCGCAGAAGGAGTCCAGCACCTCGGTCACCGCGTTTTCTACCAAAGGGGATCAGACCGGAATCGTGCGTCAGCGGGAGCCGCGGTGGCGCCGGCGCGAGATGGCACCAGGGTTCGGATTTTCGGGCACTTCGGTCCATAGTCCTTGACGGGAAGAACCACAAATGTGATACAATTCAAAAACGTCACCGGCACCGCGGCGTCTGCACGCGGGCGCGCACCTCGACCTAGCTTTTTCACGAGCGACTCCACCTTGGGGCCCACCTCCACCGCGATGGCCTTGCACGCTTCGCATGTTACCTCATCGCCCTTGCTGTCGCTGCGCGACTTACGCTCCGGCTTGCCCTTTGCTCCGTTCCGCTGCCGCTTGGGCGGTGCGGGCATCGCCGCGGCGACGCACAGCAACAGCGCCACCGTCAGCGCCGTCAGGGCCAAGGCACGGCTCATCTTCCTAATAGGAACCGCACCGCAGCAGCGCAACGTTAGACAGACCCGCGTGCAACGTCCGTGCTTGGGCGCGCTGGTGCGAACTACCGGTAGAGTAGGGATTGGTGGTTTTTAGTGGCAGGGGGTACGAGCGACCACTGGAAGGGTCGATGTCGTTGGCCTGGGCGGGGGTCATCTGCGACCACGCGACGACGCGCGAGCCGCTGCTGGCTGGTGCAGCAGCATGTCGTACGGGTAGTTGTGCTGACGCGGATGATGGCGGCGGTGTAGTAGGGCGCGGTTGTAGCGCGCTCCACAATAGATGCTATATATCTGTATATATATTGTGTATATCATATAAAATATATGTATCTATACTATACATGATATAGAGACAATGTATCGAATATACCATCTCATCTATATAGTTCTCAGTAGCTACATCACCTTTCCACGTTATAATGTAGGTCTTATTATTTTATGGGCATATATCTGAGTCCAGCAGGGCATCCATCCCTGGATTGCTGCCTCAATGATTCGACGCCATGGAAAAGCCGTCGTAGAGACGCAGCAAAAGTTTCAGTCGTGCCAGTCTTAAACTCATGTTCCGGAGGGCGAAAAAAACTGAATCCAATATAATAGACTATTATCGATGCATATTCGCTATGTAATATTAATTGTGGAAGATAGTTTCACTTATTTGGGCTGCTTATGACCTCAGCTCCGTGGGAGTACTTGTTATATGTAGTCTATGCAAGAAATAAGATGCAACCTTTATTATCATTATATAGACTACTCGATCGCAAATCAAGAATTGCTGTCATACATATGCACTGCAGATATACATATATATGTATACATATATCATCACCATGAAAAAGAAGTACGCCCCTCCACATGTGCATGGGGATGATTACGAATGCAACTGACATGTCCATGCGCGGACATTTCAAGGCCGTGCGTGCGCGTACATGCATTTGGCTCTTGTCGTGTCGCTTAAGGCAAAGGTGCCGTGATAGTACGTAGCGCGACAACCCCGATATTGCCACGCCAGTAGAAGCTGTTGCGGTAAATAACACTTTGTGTATGATTAAACAACAGCACATCAGTATAGACGTAGCACATACTAGACCGCTCATAGCGCTTTAAACGACCACATATGCATGTACATACATGGCTATATGGAATAGCAAGATAATAGATATCATCTCAAAAACAAATGGTGTACAAACCTAGATGTCATCATTCAGTATTTGTAGAGTCATATACCTAAAAACCTGCATTTTTTATGAACCGGCCCGAGGACCACACCACATAACTGTACGACGTACTGGCCCGGCACCCCTCCTGATTCCGAGGACGAGAAAGCCGGGGGGGGGGGGGGGGGAGAGAGACTCCGGGTAGATATCCATGGATCTCATCTTGAGTATGGATTTGTCCCCATTTTTGCCTGCTTGATATTTTTGGGAATTGGACGTCTCGGTCACCGGAAGCTACGAATCAAAGTCGGCCTTACACCAAATATATAAGTAGAAGAGGACCCTTCTTGAATCTTGCTCATGACATGGGTGGAACCTCGACCCACTCTAACTGATGATACCTGCTCCGAAACCATACCTAGATACGGGGTACCGGCTCCAGAAAGGAGCCGTGCGGACTTGGATGTCATAATCATCATATGTGTGTGGATCCATATTTTACCCGCGGAAATCAGTAGATAAATAGATATATGAACCGGTCTTGGGACCACACCACAGGATTGTAAGAATTCCTGGCCCAACATGCGATACAAATGTCGCTGCGTACTCATACTAGATCGCCCATGGGTACTATAACTATATTCGTACCTGCCTTGCGTGTAGGGCATTGTACATCGGCCATTTAGGGTATATATGGGACAATTGCATGTATCGATTCCGCTAAACGGAAAACCATGCAAAAAATATGCATGCTCAAGCGGGAGAGAGGGTGCTCGCGGCCTCGTTGTGGATCTTTTTATAGTAGTAGTGCATCTGCGCATGCGCACATGCCCACAGCACGCCATCGTGAGATAGCTTAAGGGCACGGGAATGGCGTGCTCTTTACTGCGTCGATGTTGGTGGAAATAATGCTGAGTGTGAAAAGGGGGTCATGGAATGGCGGTCGTGGGCATCACCCAAGGGGGTGCGCTTTGTTTAAAAGATCAGTGCACGAGCAGACCCAATACACCGTCACGCCAGCGGGTATCAGGTTATGATATCCATCACCGGGTACAGTTCCCAAGTAGGCCCATGTCAGTGGTGACCATGGACAAGATGCCACATATCGACGATATGTTCTAAAACTGCGGAAAGTGCATATACCCCTAATCGACCTTGGACGGCCGTGAAGATGCTGGAGCCTGGGCTCATTGCAGCCCTTCTCATGCACATTCAATAGTGCTGTGAATATGTGATTTTCATGCCAATGTAATGCAAATGTAAATGTAAATTTCGATGAATGCAATCCAAACTATTACGTAAAGCTATCGATTCCCCCAACATTTTTCCGCAACGCTGACGACCATTAGCGAAAAACGTTAATCAATTTGAGAACTGCACGAAAGGCAGCACTGCAAGTTTTTGCCCCCTCCCGTAATACTGAATCGGCGATGGTATCACGCCACACGCCCACACCGTTCACGGCCGCCCGCGCCACTATGCCCACACTACCTCATCGCCCAACAATGCCCTGGCCTCTTTCCTGACATAAATGTTTCCGCGCCCACCTATGGCCATATCCAACCGTGCAATATTCTACGTGTGCGCGGCGGGATGTGTAGGGCACCAACCCCAATGGTGTAAGGGTACTTCTTGCTGAAACGCACAATGTGTCGCCATGAGCCCATGACCACTCAGCCTGTGGCGCAGTGGTTAGGGTCATAGGGCGTGATTAATAAAGCCTATGCTGATGAAGGATGAACATGAACATGCTGCGACATTCCAGGGTTCCAGATCATCGTCCATGATCCCCATATGCAGCTGCCCTACTACCCGGAAAATCAGATTATTCCCTGGGTCCTGGGACTTGTGTGGAGGGGTATATATCGCCATAGCAGCAGAGTAACTACACTGTGTGCGCTGCTTCGCGCTGAAGTGCACATCTGCTGCACCCGCATACACTAGTGTTATTGAAGGTGTCATACACTCATCATATACCCATTTTTTATTATAGGACCACCATATGAATGGCGGGAGTCCCGTAACAGTTCCGCCTAGGAAGCGTCATCGCTGAGCTGCAGCTGCAACGGCGACCGTAGTGCATAGTAGCAAAATACTCAAAGCGTTGCGCAAATAAGCAGCATCATGCAGTCGGAAAAATAATCATACATACATCATCATACATATTGTAGTGTATATATACCACTACACGTATATTAATAAAACGGCACATGCATGTAGATACATGTTTAAACAATTATCATTCTTATTATTTTGTACTTCATGTTCCTATCTACACGTGATGTATACATATACATATATATTCATATGTATGTACAGAAGAATATATATACATAGATCTATACATATATAGATACATATGTGTGTATACATATAAATGTATGTATATGTGTATAGTAAAATAATAATACACAAAATATTAGACATAAATGAAATAATTTATCAGCGTGTTGTTACTGCTTCCAAAAACGTTAGAGTTTCGCCTGAGCCCTGAGGGTAGCTTCCCCGCCCTAATAAAGTTATAAACGGTCCATATATTAGGACGCCTTGCTGTTGACTTGGAGCCGAATCAAACAGTTGCATCACCAACTAACAATTAGACGGAAACCTTGCTGCGGGGGAGGGTCAAATCATGCACATTGATGCCGTCATCATAGATATTGTCAGCGCTGTATATTGTAGCCATTCCTGGGAGCGAATGATTGGTATCATGTCAACCAGGCACATGTTGTGTTACCGCAGGCGAATGTACGCATGACGACGGTAGTAGCAGTGTTCCCCCAACCCCGACGTGCCCAACTTGAGTCTAGTCAGGTGGGCGACAACAAATATGCCCCTTACATACACGTTCCTCCCCCTTGAAGATAATGCATATGCAAAGGTGCCAACAGGTTTACAGTGAGCGTGCCACACTGCACGGTCTACCCACCCCTTTTTACATCGTCAATCTTTCCGCGGTTCCGCCGCCACCACTATTTATCTAGGGACATTAATCCCTACTTGGTGCACGCAATTCGTGGGCCGCCACTCATTGGCTCTTATTACCGTGCAATGCTTGGGGACCACCATAGGCACGTAGAAGATATTATTCGCCCTGTGGCAAGGAGGGTGCGCGAGAACCCATCTTGCGCTTTTGCTCGGCTGCTCGCGTGTGCAGCAACTACACCAGATCCCCGTACCCAAAAATAATTAAGTTAATGTTGTTTATTCGGGGTATAATTTATTCGCCCGTACACCAGCAGCGGAATAACGACGCATGCACGTTTGAAACGTATACTCGTCGAAACTAGCAGCGGAATCACGCCAGTATATATACCCTACTGATGAGTGATATGTTTTTGAAGCCCTAGACACGTGATGGTTGATGCTTCTTAATACAACATCATCCAGGGGCATGGAATATGAGTACATCAGCAGCAAGTGTTTCCCATGGCCATGGATGTGATGGGCGAGGGTTGGTGCGCAATATGATTACCATGAATCTGCCTTTGTTTAGTGCAATTGCGCCGCATATGCTGCTTTCACATAATTATTAAAAAAGTGGGTGGGACCACAGCTGCATGGCGGTCCGATTGCGTGCAACGCGCGCGTTCAAAGTTTTTTCCTCATGTGGTACCCTTAGTAACATGCATGTACGTCGGGATGCGCTTGGCCTGCCCGATATATGTCGGGACTTGCGGGCACGCCGAATAATTAATATGTGAAGCCCATGTACTTGTGTGGAAGGGTGTATGACTGGCAATGTATCTTACACACGAGGTTGCACAAGAAGCTGAATAACTGGCTAGCCGTGTGCGTTGCGGGGCATGACTGGGCAGTGGGCACATACGCACTAGCAATTTCAAAAATCAAGCAGGTGAATACTGATAAGTATTACAACAATGCCCGTTGCGCGATAAAGTAGCCATTTACTTGCATGATGTAGACCACTCACTAGCTAGTGCTGCAACGGCAGCGCCAACAGCTTCCTGGGCTTGCATGGCGTAGCATCCCTATCTGTGAAGTCTAGAGCTGAATATCGCAAAGCGACATCCGCTAGGCTAATGTGGCCAGTTCCTTCCAGCCGCGTAGAAGCACATTTGAGTCCTTTCCAGGCAGCAGCGGTGGTGCGTCTCAGTACATCAGCGGCGGTTCGAGTCTTCAAAGTATATGAGGCGGTCAATGAGGCCAAGGTAGTGCAGCCGGTCGTGGCCCAGGATCTTCGCCATGTCCTCCACAAACTCGTCGTCGCTTACAAATGCGCCGTCTAGCCGCGCCTTGAGAAGCCCATATACCTGTCGAAAACAAATAAGAGCGCACTGTCGGCGGCAACCAGCCAGGAAATGCGGTTTGTGAAGTCGACGGACAGGAGTCGATTAAACTCTTATCTGCGGCCGAGAATGATTTGTTATGATCGTTGATTACGATTAATGAGGTTGTTGCACAACATTACGTTGGGTCCACGGCTACTGCAAACAATGAATTGTTTTGTAGCATCGAGACGGGAATCTGTATACTATTCTTGTTCCATGCTGACGTATTCCATAATAATTATAGATTCCGTCTATTCTCCGGCGAGCGAGGGGGGGGGGGGGGGCGCGCAACAACGACAATCGCCCCAAAGGGTGGTTGCGGGTACAAGCAATGGCATGACCGCATCACCTGGCGGTAGCCAACTGTTAGAACCCGGCAACACGCACCTGGTCAAACAACGGCTTGCCGAGGTTTCCAGCGCATAGCTTGCGAAGCGCACCCACCCGCTCGTTCACCTGCAGGAGTGCATTGCGGCGTACTCAGTCGCTCCCACCCGTTTGGCGCCTAATACAGCCATCTAGGGCGATGTGAGGACACCTATCATCCATTTTGTAATCCATTTCGAATCCTCTATATGTCTTATTTATAACCTTACTTCATTATAGCTGTAAGGCAAGAATTATGAATCAATAGATACATCAAATGAATAATACAGTGGCACTGCCTCTACAATAAAGCCCCCGTGGCAAACCTACCCCGATAGTGAACCGGGGGGGCGGGGGGGGGGGGTGGGGGCACAAACGTGCGTGTTAGTACTTTACTTCATACCCCTATCATGAAGCCACCCCTATAGTGAACGGGGGGGACGGGTCTTGAATGTTCATTTTAGAGGCAGTGTCACTGTACGATAAACACGAGGGCACATCACGGGCCGCGCCTCACCTGCCCGCGCACAAACGATTGCGTGGGCAGCAGCTCCCGCGTGCCGTGGGGGCTGGGCTGCTCCATCTCGGCCTCCAGGTCCAGGCGCGCTCGCGGGTCGGCGGACGCAGGCCGGCCACGGCCGCCCCCGATCGGCATCGTATCCATCCGCTCCTGCAAGTCCTGCGGGAAGCCGGGCACCCCCTCGCTGCTCAGGGGCGCGGCAGGGCGCCTCGGGCACAGGCACCCGCGGGCTGCCACGGCTGCTACTGATGATACTACTGACCGTGCAGTGCGGGTTACATGTGCTAGAAGCGACACCGAATCGCAAGGGTGATCTGTAGGGTAGCCTGAAATGGAACCAGCATCCAAAAGAGAGCCTATGAATGTAAAAGCAAAGCACTTGTGGTCTATCCGACTGTATCATAATCACGATTACGGTGTGTCTATCACAGCGTTTGCGCGTCAGTACTGCTTCTGACCCCGTGCCGCGAGGGATGGCGTGTAATCTTGTTGAAATATAGCAGAATACTGTACTCTACCAGCTCAATTCTGGGGACTGGAGTGCGGGGATGGTTAAAAGTGCCCCGGGACCCGTAGGGTATCAAACGCATCTGTCGGTGAGTCAGCAGCTGCACGTAGCTAAACGTCAGTTATAATTGCAAGAGGAAGCGGCAAGGGCAGGCAGGCGCTTTGCTAGGGCGGAGGAGAAAGAGGGAGGGAGCGAGACAGGCCGGGTCCGGAGAGGGAGGGGGGGAGTTTCGGAGAGCAAGGAGGGGGCCATGGTGTCACCTTGATGCGTATGCTGACCGCCAGGTGCTGCGTCTTGAGGTCGTCCAGGTCCCCGGACGCGGCTCTGCCAGACTGATATCCGCCGCAGCCAGGCAGCGCTCAGCACCGGCAGCCAGCAGAAGAATGAGGGGGTGGGGGGGGGGTGGGGGGGGGGGCACAACGCGGGCACACAGCCAGCACACACACCTTGGGCTTGCTGCCGAACAGGACAGGCGCGTGGTCGTACATCTCGCGGTTCTTCTTCTCCGCCTGCCGGCGCTCCTCGAAGTACCTGCGCAGAAACAAGCAACCTAGGCGTCAGCGAGGGTTTCAAGGCAACCATGTCTCAGGCTGTCGGTATCGCAGGAGGAAGCTTCATGAGTATCCTGTGAGCAGGGAGCTGTTTGAAGGTTTGGGTCTCCATGTTTCACCTTTCCCATGTAGAACGTCTTTGTATCAATGTCTTCGTCGTTGTGTACCCCCTCTCTTTGGAACGGAGTGGGGGTTTGCCCGAATGGGTTCCTACGGGTGCTGACGCGGTACTAAGAACTACGAGCACAGTGAAAAAGAGACTGCCCTGCCCTGCCAGAGGTCAAGTCTAGCCAATACCCCAGCGGAAATGTTCCGCATGTTCCTACAGGTTGCATGCAAGCTCAAGTAGCGGCTTATGATGAGGGTACTGATGAGTGAGTTGGCACCTGTACGCTGCGCTCGCTGTCGACATCTCATACCCCAGCAGCACGATCTGCACGGATGGCGGAGACCCCTAGCAGCACTCCTACCCCCATCTCCGGCAATGCCACCTCGAACAGGAGAGGCACTGCAAACATACCCACCAAGCAGAGGAGAAGAATGCCATAGCTACACGTGGAAGTTTCGCATTCGCTACGCAGACAACCGACGGAGCCCATCTTGCGGGCGGTTTGAGATCAGAATTACTTAGCGCCGACCTAGAACGCCACTCACGGCTGGGTGTCATTGGATGTCTGGGTGGCTGCTGTCGCTACCGCCTCTGTTGGCCGTGTAGGGGCAGATGCAGTGCAGGAGGAGACGGGAGGGGGGAGTGGGGGGGGGAGGGGGGGGGAGGTTAAGGGCGGCGCACTGTTTCCGCGCCATCAGCAGCTGCTCCTCCCGCTTGCGCGCCTCCTCCCGCTTGCGCGCCTCCATGCGCTCCTGTCGCCAATAGGGATCACGCAGCAGACTCGTATCAGACGCGCTCCCAATCAGTGCCAACACCATTGTTCGCCCCACTACCCCATCCCTCCGTATCAACAGTCAGGTAGCCCCCCCCCCCCCCCCCCCTCTGCTTCCCTCCCGGCCGCACCTTGGGCCCAAGGTGATCCGTGCGCCGGTGCCCTGGCGATAGCTGACTGGGCGCATATGGCTGCGACGTGGCCACCGTGGCGGCGTGGCGCCGGAAGTCCGCCTCCTCCTGGTGGCGCCCCTGGTGCTGCAGCTCAAACGCCTGGGTGGGGGGGGGGGGGGGGGGGGAGTCAGGTCCACAGCAGCGCCGCGGTGTGAGGGCCCACCGGCAGCTCTGGTGTAGTGAGGTACAGGGCTGCCACCAAGTGAACGAGTGAACTATATCGGATTCGCCCTGAATAAGCGTCGGCTTGAGCTGAATCCCGCAATGTGTAGGATCTCAGCATTTATGAGTTTCAGGGGTTCTAGGGTCCGCTTTTGACCGCTCTCAGGAATACCAACAGGGTCAATTGTACCCGGTCCCGGACCGCCATCAGAGGTTGGAAACAACACCCCTCATGGCCACTGTGACTCAAACACCGGGTTTGAGTCCATACCGTGGTCCAGCAGCTGAACTCTTACTGTGGTGTTAGGATTAAGGGGTTCATATAGTTCAGGGGCTAAGAACTTAAACCTCGCGATATTTAGGGTTCATATCAGGGTAAGTACTATGCAGGCTTGCACTGATGTTGAGTGGTAGGCTGACGTAGCTGCGGCGCCATGCCGGCTGCCAGCATAGAGGCAGCGGGGAGCACACTGACATGTTGTGATATGCGGCCTAGGCCAAACGTGGGAGTATTGCCAGATAGGGGGGAGGCCCGGTGTGGGGTGGGAGAGGCCCGGGGTGTACCGCGTTGTCGGAGTACGCATGGATCATGTGCGCCGGTTCGACGTGCGCGTGCACGCGGGGGTCGGGCTGGTAGCTGCCGTAGCGCGCCATGTCGTCCTCCGTCAGGGTGTCCGCCCCGGCGCGCCGCCGCTCGCGGTGCGCCTGCAGCTGAGCCTCCAGCGCGTCCTCCCGCCCAGCCTGCGGGGCGCATGCCGGGCAGCAGCCGCGGAGCCCCACGGACCTGAGGACAAATTTCCTTCATAGATACATGTCAAGAGGGCTAAACTCTCCGTATCATACGCTGCGTACAGCGGCTACGAATTGCCACCAATGCTGCTCTCACTCTGTGGATGCTTTTGGCCCGTGATGCTACTGTAAGGGTGAGAGAGCCCGGGGGGGGGGGGGGGGGGGGGGGAGGGGCCAGGTGGTGGTGGCGGTGGTGGTGGAGGAGGAGGAGCATGGGCTTTGTGATGAACTTCGATACGCTAATATTCTTGGGAATGCTGTCGACAAGGCCAAGGATGCCTGTGTGCTGACATTATTATAAACGCCGGATCCCCAACTATCTAGGCAAGGGTCACTGAATGCCACGCCGAAGACAGCGCCACTGCAAAGGGAAGAGGTTGCGGATGAGGGGTGTCCTGACCGCCGCCGCACCTCCTCCTGGAACGGGGAATTCCCGACCGGCTCCCAGGAGCTTGTCTCGTGAATCAGGTCGGCGCCCTCCGCAGCAGGCTGGCCCGGCCTGCGCGTGCCCCACGCTTGCGCCGGCGCCTGCGAGGGCTGCACCCGCGCCGCGCCAAATCCGCGGTGAGTTGCTAGCATGCAGCCACTTTCGCTATGCTCCTCGGATAGGAGGATCCTTCCAAACCTTCTTCTATTGAGGCTTGCATTTCACTTGGTGCAAACAGAACGATGACAGGATGATCGTATCTGCGAGTTTGTACTCCAACATAAAGTACTGCTCACACTGTTTGTAGGCAGGGGGCACACATGATGACAAGGTGACGGGGTAAGGTTAGTCATTGCTATCACGCTGGATAATGTAACGAATCTATAATCGTGACTACTGTATCACTGCTACCGATAGAAACAAGAATTGTTATTATCATTTATGCCTCTCATCATGCTTCTCATCACAGAGGGGCAGGATGATAGGCAGAGATCAATGACAACCAGTACACCTTGGCGATGTTAGTACGGCGGCAACAAGAAAGGGACCGAGACAAAACGGCCACAAAAGAGTACCGGCAAGATTTCGGATGTGGCTGGAAGTCTGCCCGAGTACTGGCGTTGGCGCTGAGACTATGCGTAGTACGCATCACCAAGAGGAAGTCATAGTGTCACTTGAAGCTGCTGCTGCTGCTGCTGGTGATGGTACTGATGAAACCAGAAGCTCAAGACACAGGACAGCTGAGCTATCAATCAGCGAGGGCTCTTACGTCGGGGGAGTACGGCTCCACATTCGCGGCGCGCCGGCCCGCCACCGGCGGCCTGCTGCGCCCTCCAGGAGAGGTGCCCATGCTGCCGGTGGTGGACCCGCCCGCCACCGTCCGGTCGTACGCGGTCCAGTAGCTGGCAGCGGCGCTGAGCTGGTCCCCCTTGGGCGTGGGCTCATCCCCGACTGTGCAGCACGGGGCGCGAGGTGGCAGCAGCAGAGTCTGAGTCAGCGTCACTGCCACAGCCGTGCAGATGCGATATCGTTTTGTTGCACAGTTGATGCAGTCATTAAGAGTACGGAATATTGTCGGCATTCAATCTGTACTACTCAATTGAGAAACAATGTTCACTTCTCAGCACGCACATGTGTTAACAGAATGTCTCTCCAATGCACAAATCATATACACATACATCCGTTGAATCGTAATATTGTGTTGGGTTGGCAATTACATATTGTTTTCAGACCCAGTACAGTGGGTCGCCAAGCAGATTGTATGTATTATATAATCCAAATCATTACGGATTATATATATGTAGATGGATGTAAAAAATGTAAATATATAATGTGTATATACCTATGTATATATACATATGTATATATATTGCAACCCTGCCATAGCGGTTATCGGCTTTGCTTATTCCCAGAACATATGGTGCGTACGATCGCACATTCACCGGAAATCGGTCCGCAGGCGGATCACAACGAAAACCCCGCATTGAGACAAAACAATTTGCCCCCCCCCCCCCCCCCCCCCCCCCCCCCCCCCCCCTCCCCCCCCCCCCCTCCCCCCCCCCCCTTTGTCAAGATTTTTTTGTTAAACGATTGCCGCCAAGCTAAACGAACAATGCCATCACTCAGCCCCCAGCAAATGCAAACAAATACTAAGTTGGTATTGAATTGAGATGATATGAAGAGGGGTATCACCATACCTCACCGGGTTACACAGCTTTACTGTCCGGCATCGCAGACAATCAATGTCAGAAGGGCGGGCAAACAGCAGTGACCCGCAAGGGCTCACCAATGTACTGCGAAAGAGACCCCTCGCCGCCGAATGTGGGCGGCGCTGCGCCCCCGCCGCCCCATGTGGGCCGGTACGGCACCTCCCCCACGCTGCCCGACGCCCCGCCCGCGCCCTCCAGCGCCATGGCCTGCTCGCGGACGGCGTCCCGCTCCCCCTGCACGCACAGGTCGCGCTTCAGCGCCCGATGCGGCTGCGAGCGGGTGGGCTCGGTTGGGACACCTCCCCCCCCCCCCCCCACCCCACCCCACCCCTCCCCCGCATCGATACCAAGCGCCCCATCAATCTCGTGGGACACGCAGTGTCGCCATAGTTTTGGGGCCACTTGGCTGCCAGCTCCCTGGGTAGGACTTGAACAAAGCCCGCGCAAATCTCAAACAGGTGGCCCCCACTTGCACCGAAGTGAGGGACAGAACGATGACACCGGTTTCCTTCTCGGTGTTATTCATCCGCAGTTGCCCAGTGGTGGCGCCATCGACTGTTAACCAACCAGTTGCCAGTTCAGGTCACAACTGGAGAGCGGAAAACAACGGTACCGTATCCCTTCAGGTTGCCATTGCCCTGCCCTGGCAGTATTGACTCCACCTCAACCAGCGCCCCCACCTCCACCGGCAAGTGCCCAGCCGAACCCCAGCTCCCCCCATGCAAACCCTCCGACCATACTTCTCCCCAGGCGGCACACGGCGCTTTCGCACGCGCTGCTGGGGCGGCCAGCGAGGGCGGACCTGTATCTTTCGCAGCCGCTCCTCCGCCTCATGCAGCGCGTGGTTCAGGTGCTCCTGCTCCATGGACGGGGAGGGCGACAGAGCGACCGCAGGCCTGGACAAATAGGAGAGAAGTGTGTGTGTGTGTGTGTGTGTGTGTTGGAGGAGTGATGGTGGTGGTGGTGGGGGGGGGGGGGGGGGGGGGGAGTCATTTGTAGGCGCCGGATGAAGCCTGGTCCAGGCGGTTATGGCATGTATCCGACATGCAGCGGCGCCGCCCTCAGGCCGGCAGCACCCCAGTGGACATCACTACAAAGCAGTGGTGGCGGCGGCGGTCGTGCGGCGCTGCTCACCCAGACTTCTCCGGACTCCTGCCGTAGGCGGTCGCCCTGGAGGCGGCGCGCGGGTTGGCCGACATTGGCGCGGATCGGCGCGGCCGGCCGCCGGTCACGCCCATGTCGCCGCCGCGCGCTGTGGGCGCAGGCATGGGCTGCCGAGCCGCGCGCAGCTCCGCCATCGCGCCCTCCAGCGCTTCCCGCTCCGCAATCTCTCGCTGCAGCTCCACCTGTGGCCGCGCGCGGACGTGGCTCAGGCTGCTGCTGCGGCGGCTCAGGCTGCTGCTGCGCCTGCCTTCGGCGCCCTCTTTGTCTGTGTGGCAGTGGTGTGTGGAGGTAGCGGGGGCGGGCACAGTGCTCACCTCCAACCCCACGCGCATCTCGCCGCCGCCGCCGGCACCCATTAGCCGGGGCTCCGGAGCCGGCTGCCGCCCCTTCGCCACCTGCATCTGTGACGCCTTGGCCAAGCTCTTTTGGTACACGTCCTGCAGATGGCGGGCAGCAGCCAGGCGGGTGGGTGAGGACCCCCCCCCCCCCCCCCCCCCCCCCCTTCTCCTCTTCGCCCTTACAGCTAAGCTTCCCTGCTGCCTCCCCCCAGCTCCAGCCGCAGCCGCTTGTGGCAGTATTTGATGGCCAAGAGCCACCCAGGCGTCAGCCATCTGAGTCGCCACCCAGCTGCGGTTCTCTTCTCGTTGCTTTCAGATCTGAGGTTTAGGGTTTTGAGGGCATTGGGCGCTGCCAACCTGCAGAAACTCCGCAGAGAAGATCATCTCCAGCGTCGGCCGGCCGCGCGGCGACTTGGACAGCAACTTGTTGATCATCTGGCTCAGCTGCGGGCTGAACGCGTCGGGCAGCGGGACCACCTTGCCGCGCAGGACCTTCATGACGAGGCCGTTCATGTCCGACGCGTCAAACGCGTGCTTGAGCGTCGCCATCTCGTACAGCACGCAGCCGAGGCTCCAGATGTCGCTCTTGAAGTCGTACGGCTTGCACTCAATGATCTCTGGAGACATGTAGTATGGCGTGCCTGCAGCCAGGCAGGAGGTGCAAGGCCACGCAGCAAAAAGAGGGGGGGGGGGGTGTTTGATTGGGTTGAGGGGCCACCAGACGCTGCTCAGCTCAGGTATATGCTGAAAACAACCCCTGGTTTTCCCATCGCGGAAAAGGGGGGGGGGGGGGGGGTGCCCCCGCGTCATGTCATCGGTGCGCCCCGCGTTATGACATGACGCGGGGCGCACCGATGATGGTCTGCGCCATCTCCATGGGTCCGCGCAGTACGCGCGCGATGCCGAAGTCGCCCAGCTTGACGTCGCCGTGCTTGGTAAGGAAGATGTTTTGGGTCTTGAGATCGCGGTGCAGCACCTGCGGGGCCAGCGCAGCCACTCAGGCATCCGCTCGGTGACGGCAGCCGGATCCACCAGGGGGTTTGACGACAACTGGGAGGTGAGGTTTGGTACGCTGGTGGTGGTGGCTGCGGTGGTGCGGGGAGGGGGAGGCAGGCCGCCAGGACTGCGCTGCCCCGCGGGCCTCACCTTGTGCTCGTGGCAGTGGTGGATGGCCAGCGCAATCTGCGCGAACCACTCGAGCACCTGAGCCTCCGGCAGCGGGCTCTTGCGCGACTGCGGAGACAGAGCGGGGGAGAGGGCGGGGGGGGGGGGGGGGGGGGGGCACAGCACCAGCGCCAGAGTCATGCCAGGGTGAGTCTGCCTGCACACAAGCTGTCTCACTGAGCATCGAGTGAAGGGCGCACGTTCCCAGGGAGGATGCCGGGTGGTAATTGACAGCGTCTGCGGTGGGTGGGGCAAGAGGGCGCAGGAGGGGCACCTTGAGGTAAGTGTACAGGTCACCGGCCTCGCAGTACTCCGTGATGATGCAGAGGTGGTTCTTGTAGACAAAGGACTCCACGTAGCCGAGGATGAAGGCGTGGTCCAGCGTCTGCAGCAGCTCCACCTCCTGCTCCGCCGCGTGTCGCTCCTTATCGCTCACCTGCACCCCCCACGCCACCCCACCACCACCAGATACACTGAGAGACTGATACACTACAATGCACTGCCTGGAATTCACTCAAATGCCGTGTTTGATGATGCGCGGGGCACCGCAACATGTGCTGAATAACACGGTTACCGCGGATTATCGGAACAAGTGTCACAGGTGAACGCAGCATGTGAATCGTATCTGTCATGATATCCAAGGGGAATGGTAACCACATTGTCGCCGGGAGTATGTGACGGTAGTATCAAGAGAAACGCACTGTGCATGCCGTATTCCCAAACACAGCGCACAACGCGTCACAATGCGAGTGAGATGTGGGCGTGTGTTTGGACGGTGAGGTACAGGGTGGTGGATTATATCGGGGGGGGGGGGGGGGAGGCCACCTCATCCAGGCGGATCTTCTTCAGCACGAACTCAATGCTGGCGTTGCTACGCAGGCTGACGAGGTACGCGGAGCCGTACGTGCCGATGCCAATCTTCTTCACCACGGTGTACGCGTCCATCGTGCCATACCCGCCGCCGCGGGCCGGCGCGGCGTATGCCATGGCGGGCGCGCCCGCCGCCCCGACGACGGGGCCGGGCGAAGCAAGGCCGGGCAGGGCAGCGCTTCCTAGGGCTCACATGCCGCTGTGGGCCACCGCCGGTCGTGCGGGGCGGCGCCCCCCGTCCCTTTCAAGCCCTTTTCTTCTTCTTTCCTTCAGCTGCTCCGAAAACCCCTCTCGCGAGCTGCTTCCAGATGTGACCCGCCCCGGGAGCAACCTCCGCCTCGCGCGCGACCCTGGGCTGCCCCGAGCAAAATCCCGAAGCGTGTCCTGAGCGAAACTTTCAGGCCGGCTCGCGGCCCAGCTGCCCCGCCGGGGGGGCCCTCGCCAGTTCCCGGCCGATCGTGCTCCCGGATAGTCGGCACACGTCAGACTGCTTGCTTTTTCAGTCCGCGCCGGCCCGGGCGCCCCAAGCCCGCTAGCCTAGTTGCTGACTGGCATGAAATCTGTTATCCACGAGTCGGGCGGCGGCGGCAGAGGTCGGGTCAAACTCATTCCAACTGCTAGACTGAATGGCGGATGTCGGCCCGCTCGTCCAGAGCAGCTCAGTCGGCCGCCTGCAGGGGTCGGCGGGTCGACGGATGTGTGGGTGGGCACGACGATTGCGACATGCACGCCCCGTGACCAGACCAGTAGTCGCTGCAGGGTACTACCTGTACCAGCAGCGCTGATGCTGATCTAACGATTTTGTTTTCCGCGCGGTCATTTATCTATTAATACTCTATTGGGCAGCGCGATCCAGCAGTAGCGCTACTCGTCAACATAGGGATGAAGCCAGGCGGAGTCGAAGGGGACGCTCCATTATATTTCCGTCAGGCCAGTAAGAAGTGTAAGTGTGTTTTAGTGACCCCCCCCCCCCCCCCCCCCCCCCCCCCCCCCCCCCCCCTTCTCGGATCTGAGCACCCCCCCCCCCCCCCCCCTCCATAAGTTTTGTAGCTGGCTGATATACTGTATAAAGTACTATGAACATCAGTGTCCAGGGGAAAAGTGTTGCATTTGTCCAAATATTGTGTAGGGGGCAGCTGCCACACCTGCATTTGTCCATATATTGTGTAGGTGTGCATATCAAGGCATGAGGGCAGCATTCAGAGCACAAAGCACACGATTATACATCAGTAGTGTTCTATGGCTGCCCCTCCCCCCTTCTGGCGTGTGCCCACATACCAGGCGAACTCGAAGTGCCGAATGGGCACCTCTTCCATCGCATCCCACATGTTAGTTGTCTTGGAGCATGCGGCTGCCACCGGACTCGCTAGTCACACGCCGCCTCAGATTGCCCGAGGAAGGCGAGCTGAACAACTCATACTCCACGACGACCACTGCAATGTGTTCAACGAGCTCAAAGGATGATAGGCTAGGGTCCAAGTTGTTCACTGCATACTCTAGCATACTGCGCAGGGCACGGGCCTCTAGCCAATCCTGCTCTAGGGGGTAGAGCACGGGCGTAACAGGAAGCTCCCTGCCGTCCCACTTCACCTCCACCTTCACGGTGTGCCTGGTGGATACCGACATGGTGTTAGCTACCCAAGCCGAAGGCTGGCGACGTGAGGTAGGCGTGGTGTGGACTGATAGGTATTTGCGCTCTGGGCAACAACATGCCGGCCTAGCGCGGCGGCGGCAGTACGGGTGAGGGTTGTGCGGTGCGTAAGATACGGCGGTTAGTGGGAGCCGGTAAGCAAAGCGGAAAGTACTAGCTACCAAACTTTGGCCACCTATCAAATCCCCCCCCCTTTGTTTTGAGCGACATATGGCACCTAAAACACACTTCAAATTCTTATTGGCCTCATCAAGTAAATTATTGCCGAAGCATTCCGAAAGACTAGACCTGTGATAATGGAATTCCCAACACTCATGATTTCGTCCAAGAAATGAACTGATAGGGGGCGTTTGCGAACTTTGGACCAACACTTTGGATCAACACGTCAGCATCCGCTGTACACGTCAGCCCGTATACCCTCGAAGATTAGACCAAGATGTTGGTCCAATCTTCCCCAACTTGGGACCAAAAACGAAGTTGGGATCAAAGATTGGAGGAAAGAAAGCGCGTCCGTGTTTTTGAGCGACGGCAGAATAGTCGTACTGGTACTGCTACATACGGTCACGGCTGTACAGCTCCGGGTGGGCGGGCTACGGGTGGGCCGGAGGAGGCAGCGGTGGAGGGCGCATCGTGCTGCGGCCCGCCGCAGCTCGCGCCAATTCAAACAACCCGCCGCCCGCAGCCGCACCCACCGACTAGCCCACACCCCTACAATACGCCGTGTGGCAACGCTCCCGCTAGTACTACGTCGGACACGAGCTCCGAGTCTTTGGTTGAGGAGGATGTGAAGCTAAAAAAGGTGTCGCCCATGGAGTGGAAAGCGACTGTGGGATTCGGACCCGTGTTAGATCTCAACTCCACTGAACGCCGCAAACCCTGCCCGTATCTGCGAGTTCTTGATGTAGGCGAATCAATTCGGAGCCAAGGCCCCCCTTAGGAAGAAGTTGGAGAGGAAGCTGCGGAAGCTCGCCTCGGTCCAAAACGAGAAGCTTGTTGAGGGGCGGTGGGTGCTGCAAGAGCGGACGGGCGGGATCGTGACGGCGTGGCCGGCAGGCGACGCATGTAAAAACCGCGACGTCGTTACTGACTCCATGTGGCTTTTGTTGTAATGATTCAATGTTGACTAGGCCCGCGCGCGACGTGGCACGCTAATATGTTGAACCAAAGTTTGGTCCAATCCTTGATCCAAAGTCGCGAATGCCCCTTAATATGATAATTGTTCATTGTTCGTCACACGGGCCGAGTGGCGCGGGCAATTCATGCCGCTACTCGTAAAAAACCTTCGCCGGCTGTCGTTGCAATTTAGCACGACGCGTTGGACATGCTAGAAGTTTCCGAAAGTTTCTAGAGTGGCGGCGGCTGGCATATGTTGCCAGCTGGCCGTCGACAGCTCCCGGCATCCCTAGCACTCCTAAAACTTTCAGCACCACTTAGGTGGTGCTAGAGGTGCCATCACTGCGCTCATCCCCATTGATGAAGCGTTTCTCGCACTGTAGCAATCGCACAGCGCACGGCGCTGTGAGGGAGCGTCCATCGACTTGACCTACCGCCAGTGACACGACGTTGCCCGGCTCAGTATGCTCGGCAGTGACGACGGTAAAGGAAAAGAGCATGCGGCACGCACCGGCTCGTCCACCGTCTCGCCTGCCCGTTTCGCCAAGCTGGAGGCCTCGGTGGCAAATCTCGCGGCTTTGCTGCGCGACTCGCTCGCCCGTGACCCTCAGCGGCAAATGACGGCGACACCACTTCGGAGCCACGCCCGCCCGCCCTAGCGCTCTCC
The DNA here is from genome assembly GCA_006384855.1 of Tetraselmis striata. Classification (NCBI taxonomy): domain Eukaryota; kingdom Viridiplantae; phylum Chlorophyta; class Chlorodendrophyceae; order Chlorodendrales; family Chlorodendraceae; genus Tetraselmis; species Tetraselmis striata. Next base: position 69,742 of record VCJN01000053.1, on the reverse strand, counting down.
GCCAGACGACCCGCCCCACGCGCCGATGACGTATGCGCACCCTTTCCCCTCCGACGGCGATTATTTCACGTGGGATGATTGGGCCCCCCTCATTGCGCCCGGCTTTGCATTTCAGCCGGCGCCCGGCATGTCTACGGCGCCGGATTTTTACGGCTCACCAACATTGCGGCTCACCAGACGAGCCGCATCCTGACAGAGAAGCGGCACTGGGCCACGTTGGACAAGTATCGCTCGTTGTATTGCTATGTATTCTACGATGCCGTCGCTCACGCGGCCCCCAACGAGGCGGCAGCGGCGATTGAAGGATCGGCTAGCCAGGAGATTCACCTTGGTGCGGCGGACATTGGCGTCCTTAAAGCAGCAATCGCGGCCTACGGCGCCACCAACCAGCACCGGCGCGACTTCCTCGCCTACCTACTACGCCTCAAGGCAGCGGGCGACGCGGATGCGGGGGACAAGACGCTCGCCAAAGATTACACGCGCACGGCTCCTCCGGCCCCGTTCCACCGACTACGCGGTTCGCCGGTAGGGGCAGGGCTCCGAGAGGAGCTTCAACGACAAGCCGACTACACCGTCACCGCCGCGGCGAAGGCGGACGTCAACGAACGTTTCGGCGGCGCCCTCACCGACGACGAGCCCTCCCCCATGCCTCGCCGCCGTCCCCGCCGCCCCCCGGCCCCACCGGAAGACGCCAAGCACTTCAAACTCAAGCCCAGCAAGCCCAAGCCCGCCAAGATCGACAAATCACTAGGCTCCCGGGCCACCTCGTAATTAGCATGTATTACCCTGTATTTAATTCGTAATTCTACCAGTATAATGACACTCGTATGTAGTCATTCCGTGACATACTCGTAATAAACTGTATCATGCGCATATCACACGTCAACAGTAATGTAACCTATTTTGCCCCGAGGCGCGCGGTGCATTGTGGTTAGGTCTAAATCAGGGTTTGGGGGCAGCAGTGGGATTGCAAGCTAATATGAATGCCGGTTGGTTCATTTTGTGCCAAGTCGGGGAAACTAATTCCGTCCAAGCAGGGACAAATCAAAAGAGTGAAGGAAACGGGATGGTTACAAGAAGTTTGCGCCATCGGGGGCTGAAACTCTGTCCAAACTGGGACAAAAATAAGGGCGGGGGCCGTGATGGCTACAAGTAGTTTGTGCCGTCCGGGGCTGAAACTCTGTCAAAGCCGGGACAAAACATATGAGCGGCTAATTTTGCGGAATTGTACTACATATCATCATCTTCGATCACATAATCCCCTCGGCGCTCTGCCGCCTCTTGCCTCTTCTTCGCTGCCGCAAGACGCTCTGAGAACTCCTCTGACACGGTCATTGGATGGGGTAGACCCGGCCACTTCTCGAAGTCACTTGGACGCAGTTGTTGAGTCTCGTCCCATGGCTTCTCTTTATTTGAACCATGAGGTCATCCTGGACTTCATCCCAGCGATTTGCGTCTTCTGGTTGTCAATGAGGATAATCTTCAAGTTCCTGTGTGTGAACGAGTAGGTATGATCCATATGGTCCCACCACACGGAAAAGGCCGCAGCGACCTGGCAAAGGCGTGGCAAACCGCACAAGGCGTTAGTTTTTTATGCTGACCCCATTAAGACACTCACCCGGGTTGCACCCCTCACGCACCGCGGTTGTCCCGGTTCCGGCTGTGACGTCGACGATTGTTGTCCCGTCTGTTGCCGCCATCTTAAGGTGCTTGGCGAAGAGAGCGATAGGCTTTTGGTACTTGTTCACCGTCTGTCTGTTCTCGTCCTTCAATTTCGAACTGTCTTTGAAGTGACCCAATATGATGGATGTAGAGAATCTGGAAAGGCACAACCGGCTTAGCGAGTAAATAAATACAAGCCGGCTATTTTCCACGGATCAAATCTCGTCACCTTCGGGGATCATCGAAACGGATGTTGTCAGCTATGATGCTTGGCGGGGGCTTCCTGACGTAGAGGTAGTACTCAGCGTCGTGACGCAGAGAGCTGCCCATCTTCATCCCGCAATCCTTGGCCCAAGTCAGGACGTGATAGATGAGGTCCTCAGCTTGTTTTTGAACGGCTGTGATTGCGGATCCAAGTTGCTGGTCCGAGAGGTGAATGAAGAAATGGCACCCATCGAGAGCAGTGTGGACGTCAGAAGATCCAGTCAGGATATTCAACTGCCTGCGCGGGGGTAAATCGGGAATGAGATAAATGAAAGCACAGTCATCTAGTACGCACCGGGGTTGTGGGGGTTGTCTTGCCCGGCGAAAGCAAACACGTCGTTGAAGTCGTCCGTACCCCACGCAGCATCCTTCGAGTCCCATGTGTGCGAACCAGCTCCGAAAAGCGCGTCGGCAATGAAGACTGTTGCCTTTTTGGCACGAACTGCCAACATGGCGTCCGCGACGAATTGTTTTGTCGCGGGAGCCTTGAAGTTCCCCTCCACAATGCAAGTCTTGCAAAGCTCCGTGTTCAACCACACCTTGTCATCCTTGTCGACCCCTTCTCCCTTGGGCATCACCGGAAGTTCCTCGGCCTGTGTGTATTAGAAAACAGATTCGGGTTAATAGCTCACAACGAAAATTTAGAAGAGCATTTGTGGTTGCACAAGATCTTAGTTACCTTCATCGATATCCACAGCTCATTAGAAACATTCGGAGCGGAAACCGCGATAAGCTCCGGCGCACATGCCAGAAGAGCAAACTCTGTGAAGAAGGAGATGACCAAGTCCGGCATCTGATTCTTGATGCGATACGCCTCACTCCTGATGGTGGTGTTGGTGGCCGCGATATGCTCTCGAACCGGTAGTGGTGTGAGACAATCGGCGGATTTCATGCCCCCCCATCTGGCAGGAGGGGTCAGCAAGACCATCAACGGACCGGAGCGATGAGCACCTTTGAACAAATCCTGGAACTTTCTAGGGAAGCCTGTTGGGCCGAGGTCATCAACCTTGGCTCGGAACTTGGTGATGGCGTCAAGGCGAGCGGCCGCTTGCTCATCCGACACTTTGTCATCCACATCCATTTCGATGATGTGGTCCGAGAGATATTTCCCCCAGTTCCTGGCCGGTTCGTCCGGCGTCAGCAGTTGGAGTTCCTGTCCGTGTCCCTTTGCCGTGCCAATAGCATTCATGAGCTTGATGCTTGCTCGACGCAAGAGATCGCGAAACCTCCAGGTCTCAATCATCGCGAGCCACTCCGCGTTGGTGTGCGTAACAGCCATGGGGCCATTGTCGCCGGCATGCTTTATGTCATCCACCAGCTCGTAGAGGCTCGGGGTCACACTGTGCTCGCCTTGGATGAGCAGTCCAACCACCAGGTACATCTGGCCCACAGGGAGATCCGCGCTGTCGCTCTGCTTGGCAAGAGACGGCTCGTCTAGCCAGGGCGCATGGGGTCCAAAGCCGACATCCTGGGTCGAAAAACAAACTTCAGTACGGAGAAAGGAATGAATGATAGTATTCCATGTGATTAAGACACTGGGGTCGGTCACAACTTACCTCCATGAGGGCGACTCGGAAGTGAGCTCTGTCTTTCCCGAAGCCGTACTTCTTGTTATCGAGGATTGTATTGATAGGCTTCCGAATTGCTTCGTAAACCTTGCTCACATCCTTCTGGGTGAGTTGCCTGCCGTAATTGAGACGCTTGACTCTATCGAGTTCTTGCTCGTAGTACACAAACAGGTCTCCGAGTTTGGTTCTGGCTTCGTCCCATCCTCGAACCCCGAGGTCCACATGCCGGTAGGCTTCAGAAATCTGCTCAAGGGGCTCAAAAACACTGCGCAAATCATTTGTCAGAATCTAGCAGCATTAACAACACGATAAATTTTCATCATGTACGCAGCTCACCGTTGTGGGCGCGAGCAAAGGTCAATCAAACTTGAAAACTCGCTGCTCTTCTCATCTTTGATGCCGATCTTCTCAAGTTCAACTTGAAGAATTTCAGACTTCTTGAACTCCTTCACTACCCTGATTTGCGGAAGTGCCCTAAAGCCGGGGCGATTTGCATCCTGTTCTGCATATCAGCTCTCGAAACATCTGCGAAGGTTCTGCAGAAACAATTGCACCGATTTCAAAATTCCGAACGCTTGTACCTCGATGACAAACCGTTTCGTCCCGCTGATGACAAAACATTTCGTCCCGCTGATGACAGAGCGTTTCGTCCCACTGATGACAGAACGGTTCGTCCCACTGATGACAGACCGTTTCGTCCCACTGATGACAAACCGTTTCGTCCCGCTGATGACAAACCGTTTCGTCCCGCTGATGACAAACCGTTTCGTCCCACTGATGACACACCGTTTCGTCCCACTGATGACAAACCGTTTCGTCCCACTGATGACAGAACGGTTCGTCCCACTGATGACAGAACGGTTCGTCCCACTGATGACAGACCGTTTCGTCCCACTGATGACAAACCGTTTCGTCCCACTGATGACAAACCGTTTCGTCCCCCTGATGACACACCGTTTCGTCCCACTGATGACAAACCGTTTCGTCCAACTGATGACAAACCGTTTCGTCCAACTGATGACAGAACGTTTCGTCCCGCTGTTGACCAACCCTTTCGTCCCGCTGATGACAAACCGTTTCGTCCCACTGATGACAAACCGTTTCGTCCCACTGATGACATAACGTTTCGTCCCGCTGATGACCAACCCTTTCGTCCCGCTGATGACAAACCGTTTCGTCCCACTGATGACAGACCGTTTCGTCCCACTGATGACAGACCGTTTCGTCCCACTGATGACAGACCGTTTCGTCCCGCTGATGACAGAACGGTTCGTCCCACTGATGACAGACCGTTTCGTCCCACTGATGACAAACCGTTTCGTCCCACTGATGACAAACCGTTTCGTCCCCCTGATGACACACCGTTTCGTCCCACTGATGACAAACCGTTTCGTCCAACTGATGACAAACCGTTTCGTCCCACTGATGACAGACCGTTTCGTCCCGCTGATGACCAACCCTTTCGTCCCGCTGATGACAAACCGTTTCGTCCCACTGATGACAGACCGTTTCGTCCCACTGATGACAGACCGTTTCGTCCCACTGATGACAGACCGTTTCGTCCCGCTGATGACAGAACGTTTCGTCCCACTGTCACATATTTTTAACCCGCTAACGACAGAACGACTTTTGTCACACTTTACGCCTATTTGCTGCCACGGTTAGCTCAATAGTAATTTGGGAGAATGGGTCACTCACCAGGAGTTTGTGCATCGACGTGTCTCCCACGACGGTGTGACCCGCCTCGTTGAGCTTCATAGACATGTAGCGGCAGACTTCCGGCGAGAGGCCGATGTACATCTTAGTCGACGTGAGGTGGATGCCTTTGTTGGCGTTGTAGATTTCCGGGTAGTTTTCTTTCACCATGCGCTTCGCCTCCCGTCTGTGGCTGCCGTCGATGTTGGCTTGACGCGCGGCGTGGGCGCGAAGAAACTCGACGATGACGTCGATCTCTGGCCTGTAGGAATTTGAATCCGCCAACCTCGGGTTCTCCCCGCCTTCGTGTGCTGCGACTAGCTCCTTGAAGTTGGCCATGGTCTGAGCGAGGGGCTCGTACTCATCGGAGAAAAAAATCTTGTTTAGGGACTACTGGAAAGGACACCGAGAAATTCTCGGCGGACAGGGAAGGATTTCTCTGAATAACAAATGCAAGAAATGGATGTCAGTAAGTTGCATTGTGTATTGATTTATATGTAACTACACATATATGATCCGGATAGGTACAACAGGTCGCGATAGGCTTTTACCTTGTAGCTTTGCGCCACCATATTGCAGTCTTGCAGCTTTGGGGAACGGAATTCAAATTCCGGCGGCGGAGCGACGAACTTATCGGATATGAAGCTGGAAATGTAAGGCAGCCCCGTATCCTTGTTGACCACGAGGTTGACTCTGTCGGCGTATAACATGTTGATGTCGCCACCTTGAGATGTCTTCACCTCTGGATCAGCAATCTCGACTCTGAGGTGGCCGTAAGAGATCCAGTCGACGGCACCGGTGTTGTGGAAGCCATTCAAGGCCGGCGGGACGGCCAACGTGTTGACGTATGGAAGCGCGTTCTTAAAATCCTTGTCAATGTTGGCCAAGTCATCGATGTCAATCTGACCCGACGCGAAACCTGTCAGCGCCTGCGCCAGCACATTGCGCTCGACCAAAGTCCATGCGTAGTAAGACTGGAACCGCGGTTGGAAGGAGAGTGGCGGTTGGATCGCGTGGAGTAGCAACCTCTCAAAGCTGACATCGATCCTGAACTCCTTGTGCACTGTCAAGCGATAAGGTTCAAGAGATATCTGCGGTAACAAGCACAAGAATATTAATACTTATTGAAACACGACATTGACACGAATTCAGACATCATATAAGCTTTACTCACCTCGTAGTTTCCGGCCGAGTCCAGCTCGACGTCCTTGATCTTTCCGATACACGCGAGAAGTGGCCCCTTTGGATCATCGAAAAAGTCCTTGCCAGTCAGCAGGCTCGCCTTGTGCAATTCGATGTACAAATAGATCTCGACCTCAGCACTTGCGTTCTTCAACCAGTGGATAGTCCAGCTCCTTGAGGTAAAGTCGTTGTAGGAGTCATCTTCTTGGGACCCGTCCCTCTCGTCAAAGAAGTCGTCGTAAGAGGCGACCGTCATCAGCTTTGTCTTCCTCTCGGGTCCGGGAGTGCCGGTGATGTCGAGAGCTTGCTTACGCTTCTCCGCCGCCCGTTGCCTCTGTTCTTCCTCTGTGCCGAAGACCTCTTCATCCGTGCACATACTGAGGAATAAAACTCTGCCCGGGGTTTGGGCGCGCGTGATGAGTTATTAACGCTGCGGGGTTAAACGGCACACAAAATTTATGGGCCGGCGGCAACTTGTTGGGCAAATGTTAGCGAGTACCCAGATACCGTATACTCGTATAGCCGCCAGCCAGCTCATCAATATTTACTTGATTTTTACATCAGGGCTTTATTAACAGGTGCGCACCACAAACAGAACTAACAGCAACTATGAAGGGTTGCCCGCAAATGAGAGACATAAACCTGAAGCCCAGGTCGAGCAGGAGGCCAGTAGGGAGCCAAGAACCAAGGGAGAGCCAAGGGAACCACAAAGTCGCCAAGCTGCGCCAGGAACCAACGGGACCAACGCCCCGGGGTAGGCCATCAGCCAGCTCATCACTTCAACGACTAGATTTTTATTGTGTCATCACTGATGAAAAAATCAATGGTGACACAATAAAAATCTAGTCGTTGAAGTGATGAGCTGGCTGGCGGCTATACGAGTATACGGTATCTGGGTACCTGTGGTCGCTAACATTTGCCCAACAAGTTGCCGCCGGCCCATAAATTGCATGGGCCGTAAGGATTATAATAATAAGACAGAATTCGTCCGATTTTTCCTAGCCTGACACTACACTCTAATCCTGCGCGCAGCCTGCTGCCCTGGCGCCGCCGCCAGGCCGTACGGCTTGGCGCAAGCCGTTAGGCCAGCCAGCCGTACAGGGTACACGGTAGGCACTACGGTCACGCGGCGCGAATCAGCGCGGTACCCGTGTCCCCCGAGAAATGTGCCCGAGAAATGGGGGCGGACTGTAAAGCCGCGAAGGAACCGCCAGGACACCTTCTTCAGGATCGATCAGGAGCGCACGCCGCAATCGATTCAGGTAGGTGGAAGGCCGAGCCGACGCCCAGTCGTCGCCAGCAGTGTAAAACCACATCAGAGGCTGCAACGGTGAGCCCCTGTGCGCCCTCTCTCACCCTTTCCGATTGCCCGGCAGCTTGTCAGCTTGGACCTCTCTCCATCGCCTCCCCTCAGGCGCTGTGCCGAGCCCTGTCATCACTGCCCCAGCCGCATTCCCGCCGCCGCAGGCCCCGCGCCCCACTTCTCTCCGCAGCGCAGGTCCAGCATGAGGGCGCTCTGCGCACGCGGCGGCGGCCTAGGCGGCGCGCTGCGGCTACTGCGCGGCGCGGGCAGCGCGCTGCTGCCCACCGCGGATGGTTGCCAGCCCCTACTGGGCCCTTGCGAGGCCGCCAAGCCGCCGCTCCCATCGGAGAGTTGGGCGGCAGCAGCGCGCCAGGCGTCTCCCTGGGACAGGCCCAGCAAACCGGCACGAGGGGTACGTGCCCTCCCTTCCCGGCTACTACCACCCCACCGACCCCGGCCCTCGCCCACGGAACTGCGCAGCCCTTGTGTTCTGACCTGACTTGTCGATATCTGCAGTTCGCCTCGGGCGCCGGCGGCAGCGGCCCTGAGGATACCCCACCAGTGCTGACGGGCGAGGAGCTGGCCAGCTTGGAGGCACTGTTCTATGAGGTTGCCCCCGTACTCCTTTTTCCACCTAAACACCCGCTCCCCATAGCATGACAGCATATGAGCGACCGACAGCTTAACAATGGTTATTCATCCGGAGCGTTTCATGACAGGCTCAAAAGCTACTGTATATGTTTCTACGTGGATCTGCCATTCGATTGGGCAGCCGTAAGGATTAGATAACAGACTGATAGATGACAGTGGGTATCCGTTTCAAGCTGAGTAAGGGCAATGTGTCAGTGCGGGCGTCCGTGCTGTTGCTGGCGCCCTGAGCCGACCCCCCTGCTGCGCAGATGTGCGGGCAGGACGCCACGCCGCCACCGGATCTGGATGAGCTCACGGCGCTGTCGGAACTCAAGCGCAAGCACGACGCGGTGTATGGCCCTGGCGCGGTGCCCACCATGGAGACCATGTTCGAGATGGGCAACCAGCTGACCGCTGAGCTGACAGGCAAGCGCTTGGAGGCCGAGGAGCCGCTAGACCTGGACGGCTCCTCCTCCTCATCCTCAAGCGACAGTGACAGCGACAGCGAGGGGGAGGGCGAGGCGGACGCGCCGGCGCTGCAGGTCGAGGGTGTGGAGCTGTGGGAGGACTACAAGCTCACGCCGAAGGATCTGGAACAAGTGAAGGCGACGATGAAGCTGCCGCGCAAGCTGCAGAAGTGAGCGCGCACTTCTTTGACTAAGGACAGGGGTATTAGGGCGAGGAGGGGGGGTTGTCTGTACGTTTGGATGGGATAGAGTGGCGACATGAGCTTCCCACGCAGAGATCCGGCGAAACACTGTCCTTTCTTATCCTGGGCCGGGTCTAGTCTAGCATCGTCCCCGGGGCCATGCCAGGATTATCTGATACCTATGCTGCTGCTGGTGGCACCGCTGTCCGTGTAGGTTTCCAGCACGAATTGGTGCCCTATCCTAGTGGGCAGCCCTGTTAGGATTGGACCCCTCTGACTTGAACTCCACCCACCCGTGGTCCCTCAGTGGTTGCATCGGCCAGAGGCTGACGCGGCCGCCCCCTTCCACACCCCGCCTCTCACCCCCTGTCCGCTCGCAGGTCAATCATGCAGCAGGACCTGAAGGCCCTGCTGCGGCGACAGCAGGAGGAGGGCGAGGGCGACGGTGATGCCGACGACGAGCGCGCACAGGAGCGCATCTTTGACATGCGCACCGTCTCTGTGCAGCGCACCTGCAAGAAGAACAAGGGCGGCGGCCTGTTCCGCTTCCAGGCCTTTGTGGTGGTCGGCAACGGCGACGTGCGCCCCCCCCCCCCCCCCCCCCCCCCCCACCCCTGCTTTCTCTCCTCTGCTCCTCATCCGCTCATCGCTATCATGACCTCATGCTCGCCATCCTGGTTTGTGCGTCCAGGGAGTGATTGGATATGGCATGGGTAAAGCTGGCGAGGTTCTGAGTGCCATCGACAAGGTGACCCCCCCCCCCCCCCCACCCCCCACCACCACCTCCTACCTCCCCCTGTGCAATGCATCCCCCGCCTGCCAAGCCGACCCCCAGATGTATCCCGACGTTTGCTCTTGGGGAATACAACAGGCCTACCAGGACGCAGAGCGCAACCTGTACTACGTGGAGCGATACCGCGGCCATACCGTCTTCGAGGCCACCGAGGGCAAGTGCACCAAGACACGGGTGAGATCCCCCCTCCCTCCCCACTCTTTCATCCCCCCTCCCCCATCACCGTCTGATCACACTTATTCACAATTCCCTTCTGCTGCCCAAAAGGGAGCGTACATGTTTAATGTGTGTGTGTGTGTGTGCGTGTGCGTGTGTCTTTTGCGGGGGGGGGGGGGGGGGGGGATCGATCTGCTTCCCTGATTCTCTCCATACGTCAATTACCAAATTCCATACACATGCAGTCTCATGTGTGGTTGACTTTGAAATGTGGATTGCCACCATGTATCCTACTGTTCACTTAATATTCACTTAAAAGTAAAGTGAAGTTCGCCCCTTCGCCCCGGGACATCGGCCGGAGCCGCCACAGCACTTGACCTCTTGCGCCAACTTCAGTCGTAGGTCTGGCATAGCCCTTAGTTAAACTATTGCCTCATTCAAACCCCGAAGGGCTAATGCATCAACTGGGGAAACCCAGGACATCCGGGACGATATTGCCGAAATGCATCGACTCCTTCATTGTTACGGTGCTGTTACCAAATGCTCTGAAAACGTACTCTCTTTCTGTTTGTCTAGTGTTAAAACATTTTTCTTTTCTTGCCTGGCTACCAGGTCCGCGTGTGGCCACGCCCGTCTGGCAGCGGCATTTCATGTAACAACACGCTGGCAAACATCTGCGCCTTGGCTGGAATCGAGGACCTCGGCGCCAAGGTGAGCAATTGCGCTTCTGGCGGTGTCTTTTTATTCCTGGGAGGATCGCGCATCTGACCCCCAACCTCTCCCCTTTACGGCCTCTCGCCCGCCGCGCAGTGCCACGGCTCGAGGCACCGCGTGAACATGGTGAAAGCGTTCTTCCAGGCGCTGGAGAAGCAGCGCACGCCAGAGGAAATCGCCAGGGAGAAGGGGCTGGTTGCCCGAGAGGTCGCCGGGGCGCTCCGATGAGCTGTGATTTGCCTACCCCATTACCCTTCAAGGGGACCATAGTGACTACCTGCTGCAAACCACCGCCTGTGCACTCACTTTTGCAAACAAGGCGCAAGGCAGCGGGTGAATGTCTGGCCCTCGGGCTAAATGTAAGCAATGGAATCCCTAGTCACTATGGGGGATTCATCGGCAGGGCTCTTGCAGGTGTTGTGTTGTTTTTATCAGAGGCAACCCCAGAGGCCGCATGGTGCCAGCAAGGAGTGATCAGAAGTATGTATTTATTACTTACATGATTAATACACACTGTACATTGCTGGAGGTGCAGCTTTTGTGTATGTTATTTACGTGTTTCAATGTGCAATTGCACAGATAGAGAACAAATAGGCCCAAATAAACGCACAACTCGCATGGAAGGGGGTGGGGGTTGGCTGTGCAAGCTGAGCAATGAAGCATTATTGGGCTGACATTTAGCTATAAATGGAAATTTGTGTATATGTACCAGAAGTGGTGCGCAATCAGCAGCACCACAGTGGAGTGACGTCAAATTATTGATCCGCGCACGAAGGCGGAGGTTCACTCGGACGCCAGGTAGTCGGACCAGGTCACGTGAAGGTCTTCGAGCGCCTTCTCCAGTACGGCGGGCATCTGATCCTCGGTGGGGTCGAAGAGACCGGCATCTTCCAGGGTTTTGTATATGTACAGGGACAGCGGGTCCTTCTTTCCCTCAATCAAGTACGGTTTAGACTTCAGGCGATCGCATCGCTGCTGGCATCGACGGCAGCACGGAATGTCGGCTGAGTGCACCTCCGTCGACGCCCCAGTCCAGGTGCCGCATCCACGGCAGGTCTGCATCCAGCCGTCCCGCGGGATGCTGGTATGGCGGAAATATTCGACGACTGCCGACTTGGGGCTGGGAAGCTCCTCTCGCGTGCAGGCGCTGTCATCGCTGGCGTACGATGCGCTGGGCCTGTCCAGGTCAGCGCACGTCGCGCTGTCGCTAAAGTTCGAGAGCGCCGACAGCGGGAAGTCGCCAAATTCTTGGTCGATGCAAGGCGGCGGAGTGCACACGACGCCGCGCGTCCAAGCTGCCACCCGCACTTGAAGCCGAGCAGCGGCGCCGGGAGTAAAGCCTGAAGCCTCGCCGGAAGCATAGTCGATATTGGACGACGTCGTTGCACGAGTGTCCGCGGTGGTTGGTTGGACGTCCGGCTTGTCCCTCCTTTGGCGCTTGTGGGCCGGCGTGAGGGTCGTTGGGGTGCCTGCGCCCTCGTCGGCGCTGGCAGGATCTTCAATGGGAACTGGGGCCCGCAATTGACAGGAATTGCTCCCGGCTTCTATGTGCGGGTAGTCCACGGTAGCGGCGCTGGAGTTAGAGTGGGTTACGGAAATGCAGGGCGAGAATTCGGCGTCGCATTCCATCGCGTCGACACCGCCTGATTGCTCGGGGCCGGCATTCGGCTGCTGGGAACCACCACCGGCGTCGAACGTGCTATCGGCGTCTTGCGCCGCCGGCCGCTGGCACAGCACGTCCTCATCCAAATTTACGGCGATGTTGAGGGTCGGTTTGCCTCGTCTCGAGGCCAGCAGGGCAGCTGTCGGGGCTGGGTGGAGCAGAACCAGAGGAGAGTCCATCGTATCGAAAGCGGGGCGTCGTCGCCAGACGATCGAGATACGAGATTACCAAGATGAGACGCTGGGCCTTTGGACGCTCCCTTCTGCAGGTTGAAAACACCAACTGTTCAGTACTAAGCGGTAGGAACTGAAACCTTGGACTTGTTCGCCCACCGAGTTTGCCGGCGGACTGGTGGTTGTGGGTTGCAGGACGATGAATCGCGCCGAGTTATAGTGACCATCATGGCGCCAAGTTACGTCGACCGCTCGGCGAGGGCCAAGTATCGGTAGGGCGGGTCCGAAACGTCGCGGGTTGCTGGCAACCAAGACCACTTTACGTCAACACTTCGCCAGGAGTTTAAGGAGACAAGATGACGTGGCGTAGGCTTCTCACGTGAGATGCACTGTACAGTACTTTCTTTCCTTTTTTGAAAATGCCCGCCCGTCCCAGTCGTACTGAGGTGAAGTACCCGTCAAACCCCATAGGGTCGCGGTACCGGTGCGTGGCGATCGCGCTGATCATCCTTACCAATTCTGTATCAGCACCAGGCGTACCCGTAGTCTACTCCTGCCAGTAAAGGGTAGCGACTACTGGTAGCGAGTACCAGTTGATTTTTATACTGCTTTTTTTAGCAGGGCGGAATTTGTTACTGGCATTTTTCCGCAAGTCAGACCAGTACCTGTACCCGCATATTGTATGAGTACGGCACCTCTGCTGCTGTGTACAGTAGGTATTATTTACGGCACATCATCTGCACTGTGGTTTTTCGTCCGCCCCCGGGGACAGTTTATACAATCGCAACGTACTAGCGGTAGCGACCACATATCCTTGATCCTGCAAGCTGTCCGCCCTGCCTCTGGCCCCGCCGGGCCTTTTTTGCCAATAACGGGAACAAGGGATCAAGCCAAGCGGGTATGGTGCAAATTGTAATTACTGGTACTCCGCTCAACCCGGCCGCCGGCGCGTCGTGCTGCTGTGTCTGCGTGGCACCGCGTGATACATGGCGACGATAATGATGGCGCGGGTGGCTAGATTACGGCAGCCGGGTACTGGTACCGCAGCGGCAGCAGTAGTAGGCGTATGTCGGGACCAGTAGGGATGCCAGTACGGGTACTGGTTTGGATTACAAATAAAGCGCAACTACCAACAATACGGATACAGTCACACAGTAGGATACAGTAGTGGACGCTTTCTATTGCCTATTCGGGTGGTTTCCTGATCACCTTTTGCAGCCAGCTCATGTAACAAATTATACAGTAGGGATACAGTATGGATACAGTACTGTTACGAGAAGCAAGTACCCTGTAGTATTAATTACATGAGCTAGCAGCAGAGGGCATGCGACATGCGTTTATATGAGCTAGACGCAACATTCAAGAAATCCACACAGAAATCCAGAAGGAAATCCAGAAGGAAATCCAGCTACGGGCCAACAGAGGCAGGAACCGCCATGGTAGCCTCTGACCAGGCATCGCCACCAGCCAGCCGCCGCTCCACGCAGTAGGAACGCTCTCCCCAGCACACAATCCCGGGCCACTCCAATAGCGGCACTAGGCCGAATGTAATGTGGAGGCGCCGACAGGAAAGGAGCTTCGAAGTTGAGGTCTCGCAGCAAGGAGCGGAAGTGGGGGGGTCCAACCCAGAACGGGGCGCCACGGGCGTGCAACAGACGCAGGCCACCCAACGCCAGATGCGCCGCCAGCTCGGTCGCGTCCTTTTCCGCCAAACGTAGAACGCCTTCCCCAGCACAACATCCCGGGCCACTCCAATAGCGGCACTAGGCCGAATGTAATGTGGAGGCGCCGACAGGACAGGAAGGGAGAAAGTGCTCAACGAGTAGGGAATGCAGAGCCGACCGGGCCAGCAACGACGTAAGACGCCGGTGTTCAGCGCGCGTTGTTCCGCCAGATCCGCCGCCAGCTCGATCGCGTCCCCTTCCGCCGAACGTGGAACTCCCTTCCCAGCACAACATCCCGGGCCACTCCAATAGCGGCACTAGGCCGAATGTAGTGTGGAGGCGCCGACAGGACAGGAAGGGAGAGGGTGCTCAAAGAACAGCGAACATGGACTTGACCGGACCAGCAACGACGTAAGACGCCGGTGTCCAGCGCGCGTTGTTCCGCCCTGCGCCAGATCCGCCGCCAGCTCGATCGCGTCCCCTTCCGCCGAACGTGGAACTCCCTTCCCAGCACAACATCCCGGGCCACTCCAATAGCGGCACTAGGCCGAATGTAATGTGGAGGCGCCGACAGGACAGGAAGGGAGAGGGTGCTCAAAGAACAGCGAACAGGGACTTGACCGGACCAGCAACGACGTAAGACCCCGGTGTCCAGCTCACACTGCTCCTCGGCGGCAGTGGCAGCACGGGCGGGGCCAAGGCAACCAAGGCGCCACCCGTGCACGATCCCCGCCCCCATCCCCAGCCGGGGGTGGAGGCGGAGGGAGCCCGCGATTCCGCGGGCCGAGGACGGTCGTCGGGCCCGCCCAGGAGGCGGAGGGTGGGTGGGATGTACCCTGTAGTACCCTGTAGTATACATCCGGACGACAGTGGGCGGTACTGCCGTACCGGGTAACAGCAGCGAGGTAAGGGTACCTCATCAGCAGGCGCGTACCTCTACCAGTACATTTAGGCGGCTTGCTGTGTTGATTTTCTAATTCTGGGGAACTGCCTTTTTTGTAATTCACACCAGTACCTGCTGCTGATGTACATAGTAGCGACTATAAAAATTACATGAGCTAGCAGCAGAAGGCGATATCGGAAATCACCAAAATAAAAGGCAATCAAAAAGGTCCTACAAAAAAGTACATAGTAGCGACTATCCTTTACCGTGGTGCCAGTTCCAGGTGGATTTGTTACTGGCGTTTTTGTAATTCACACCAGTACCAGTCGTCCCGCATGGCCCGGACTTTCCACTGGCCCGAGCGTGGGCGTCACTGCGGGCTGCGGGCCGCTTTTTTAAAAGCGGCTTGTGTTGATCTTAACCACTTTAGGGATAGTCGCTACCTGTACCTGTAGTGGATCTGTCAGTGGCCTTTTTGTAATTCACACCAGTCGTCCCGCCGTGCGGCGGCGGGTTTCAGGCCGCTTTTAAGGGGGCGGTCAGCATGTTAATCCAGTAGCGACGACTCCGATCCCTACTGACTAGGCCAGTAAGAATTGTAAGTGTTTTTAGGTGCCATATGTCGCTCAAAACAGAGGGGGGGGGGGGGGGGGGGGGGGGGGGGATTTGTAGCGGGGCAAAGTTTGGTAGCTAGTACTTTCCGCTTTGCTTCCCGGCTCCAACTAACCGCTCCAACTTACCGTATGGGTACGCACCGCACAACCCTCGCCAGCACTGCCGCCGCCGCGCTAGGCCGGCATGCTGCTGTTGCCCCGAGTGCAAATACCTATCAGTCCGCAACCACGCCTACCTCACGTCGCCAGCCTTCGGCTTGGGTAGGTGATACTATGTCGGTATCCATTAGGCACAGCACCGTGAAGGTGGAGGTGAAGTGGGACTGCACGGAGTCTTCGAATTTTCCGTTAAGCCCGTGCTCTACCCCCTAGAGCATGATTGGCTGAGGCCCGTACCGTGCGCAGCATGCTATAGAGTATGCAGTGAACGACCTACACCCTAGCCCATCCTTTGAGCTCGTTGAACACATTGTAGTGGTCGTCGTGGAGTATGAGCTGTTCAACTCGCCATCCACGGGCAATAAGAGGCGGCATGTGACCGCCGAGTCCGGTGGCGGCCGCATGCTCCAAGACAACCTAACCTGTGGGATGCGATGGAAGAGGTGCCCACTCGGTCCCACTTCGAGTTCGCCTGCTGGGCACACGCCAGAGGGGGGGGGGCAGCCATAGAACACTACTGTTGTATAATCGTGTGCTTTGTGCTCTCAATGCTGCCCTCATGCCTTGATATGCACACCTACGTGTGTGGCAACTGCCCCCTACACAATATATGGACAATTGCAGAACTTTTCCCATGGACACTGATGTTGATAGTACTTTACATATTACATCAGCCAGCTACAAAACTTATGGAGGGGCGGGTCAGATAAGAGGGGTGGGGGTACCTAAAACACACTAACAATTCTGACTAGCCTTACAAGTGCTAGTTGCAAAATTCAAGAAATCCATACAAGAATCCAGAAGAAAATCCAACTACGGGCCGCAAGTGGCGGGAACCGCCATGACAGCCACCGACCAGGCATCGCTACCAGCGAGCCGCCCGCTCCACGCAGTAGGGACGCTCTCCCCAGCACACAATCCCGGGCCACTCCAATAGCGGCACTAGGCCGAATGCGATGTGAAGGCGCCGACATGAAAGGGGCTTCGAAGCAGAGGTATCGCAACAAGGAGCAGACGTGTGGGGGGGGGGGGGGGGCAGCCCAGAACGGGGCGCCACGGGTGTGCAACAGACGCAGGCCACCCAACGCCAAATCCGCCGCCAGCCCGGTCGCATCCCCTTCCGCCAAACGTAGAACGCCTTCCACAGCACAACATCCCGGGCCACTCCAGCCAATAGCGGCGCTGAGCCGAATGTGATGTGGAGGCGCCAATAGGACAAGAAGGGAGAGGGTGCTCAACGAGTTGGGAATGAAGAGCCGACCGGGCCAGCAACGCCGTAAGACGCCGGTGTTCAGCGCGCACTGTTCCGCCCTGCGCCAGATCCGCCGCCGGCTCGGTCGCGTCCCCTTCCGCCGAACGTAGAACTCCCTTCCCATCACAACATCCCGGGCCAGTCCAATAGTGGGACTAGGCCGAATGTAATGTGGAGGTGCCGACATGACGAGAAGGGAGAGGGTGCTCAAAGAACAGCGAACAAGGAGTTGAACTGACCAGCAACGGTGTAAGACGCCGGTGTCCAGCTCACACTGCTCCTCCGCGGCAGTGGCAGCATGGGCGGGGCCAAGACTACCAAGGTGCCACCCGTGCACGATCCCCGCCCCCATCCCCAGCCGGGGTGGAGGCGGAGGAAGGGCCCGCGATTCCGAGTGCCGAGGACGGTCGTCAGGGCCGCCCAGGCGGTGGGTTGATGGGATGGGTGGGTGGGTGATGCTAGCGACGACGCCCTAATGGTGGGAATAATTACAAAAGGGGAGTAACAAATCCACCTACTGCCAAGTTATTGGTAAAAATTCCCGATGAGGATGAGGATATTGTAAATCCGGCGCCGCAGGATTTACAGGACCCGTATTCTGCGGCACGCGGACACGCATGTGTGTCCACCGCATTGAAGTTGGTAATTATTGTCGGCACCGGAACGCGCGACTGCACGCGCGGTTGCATAGCCACGCCCGCGCGCCCGCGCCGCCACGGCGCGCCGCCCCGTCGCCCGCCGCAATTGCTATTAATACCCCTGCCATCCCCACAGACGACGCAGCGCTTCCGCGCTGCTCGTAGCGGAACGAAACTACCTGCCTACACGTTTCGGCCGTTGCAGATGGTGCCGTCGTGGTGACGACGTCGCGCTCACCACCGTGCTAGTCGCCGCCGCCAGGGGCAACACCAGGACCGCTGCGGCTAGCCTCTTTGGTCGGCGCGCCCTCGGCTGCTGGGTCTTCCAGCTCCGCATCAAGCTCGTCAATTACATCCAGCAGACTGGCGAAGCTCTCGCGAGGAGCAAGTGCGTTGGGCAGCGAGGCGTGCTCGTCCGGGGCGGCGAGTTGTCAAATATTCCGACCGGGGCAGCCGGGCGGTAGATGGCTGGTCAACGCGCGCGACGCGCCCTATGACCGCGGGGGTAGGGCGCGATGTCAGCAGTACGCACCACAAAAACCGCGTCTCGGCCGACCATGCCGCCGAGTGCGGGAGAGACTGCGAGAGAGACGCGAGGGGTAGCAGGGTTAGTTGGGGCAGTGGGGGATGAGCCGAACTGGTGGGGTTGGCGAGATCACCTGAAATGATGCGGCGCCAAATGATGCGGCCGCCGCGCTCCGTGTCCGCCGCATCTCAGGATTTGGGGTTGGAGCGAGTTTTGGGGTTAGCAACTTCGCGGCTGGCGGACACCGGTAGATGAGGATTTTGACCCGGGCGGATTCGGGGACGATTCGTGGTCGAAAAATGATATCCAATCTTTACCGACTTCGGTATAAGAGTACTGCTGAAAGCAGTACCAAGATCAACGCAGCAAGCCGCCTAATGGCCGCCCGCATCCCGCATCGTTACGGAACCTTAGGCCAGTACGAATTGTAAGCGTGTTTAAGGTGCCATATGTCGCTCAAAACAAGGGGGGGGGGGGGGGGGTGGATTTGATAGGTGGCCAAAGTTTTGATAGCTAGTACTTTCCTCTCTGCTTACCGGCTCCAACTAACCGCCGCATCGTATGCACAACACAACCCTCACCAGCACTACAGCCGCCGCGCTAGGCCGGCATGCTGCTATCGTCCCGAGCGCAAATACCTATCAGTCCACAACCATGCCTATCTCATGTCGCCAGCCTTATTCGGCTTTGGTAGCTGACACCATGTCGGTATCCACCAGGCACACCGTGAAGGTGGAGGTGAAATGGTTTGGACGGCATGGAGCTTTCCACTTGGCCCGTGCTCTATCCCCTAAAGCGGGATTGGCTAGAAGCCCGTACCGTGCGCAACATGCTAGAGTTTGAGGTGAACAACTTGGACCCTAGCCTATCCTTCGAGGTCGTTGAACAAATTGCATTGGTCGCCGTGGAGTGTGAGATGTTCAGCTCGCCATCTTCGGGCAAGAAGACAAGGCGGCGTGTAACTAGCGAGTAGTTCGGGTGGCAGCCACAGGCTCCAAGACAACCTGTGGGATGCAATGAAAGAGGTATCCACTCGGCACTTCGAGTTCGCATGGTGGGCACACGCTGGAAGGGGAAGGGGCAGCCATAGAACACTACTGCCGTATAACGTATAACCGTGTGCTTTGGGCTCTGAATGTTGTGAGTCCTCATGCCATGATATGCACAACTGCTAGGTGTGTGGCAGCTGCCCCCTACACAATATATGGACAATTGCAGCATTTCTCCCCTGGACACTGATGTTGGTAGCACTTTACACAGTGCATCATCCAGCTACAAAACTTATGCTGGAGGCGGGGGGAGGGGGGAGGGGGTTGGTTCAGAACAGAGGGGAGGGGGTACCTAACTTTAAATTCTCACTGGTCTTACTGGTGTGGCAGTAGACGACGGCATGCTACTGCTGGAACTGCGCCTGGTAATAAATAATTTACATGAGCTCGGAGCAGAAGGCGATATCAAGAAATCACCAAAAAAGGACAATCAGAAAGGTCCGTCCTCTACAGCGACTGCGAGGTGGAAGTAGTAACATGCATGAGAAGACGCATAATGGGCACGAGCCCAGGCATCAGACTTGGCCATCTGCACACCGGCAGAGAGAATGCCGCCCAGGGTACCATGCACGCAAGCCGAGACCCGCTGCAACAGCCCCCGCCGTGTGCGCGACAGGTGACGGCGGAACTCAGCAGGTTGGTAATCCTTGTCAGGGACTCAATATACGGTACCAGTACTCCGCTTTTCGGCGGCTTGATGTGTTGATTTTCTAGTACTACTTTTAGCAGTAGGTGGATGTGTTCCTTTCCTTTTTGTAATTCACACCAGTACTCCTTATATGGTCATATGTAGTCATCTAGAGGTTTACAGTACTTAGCAATGTTGTACTGCGCACGATCCCCGCGGTCGGCGCACGGACTGGGGCCTGCCGGCCCGCACCAGCACCACGACCTGAGGGATCCGCCCTCGGGCACCGGCACTCTCTGCTTTGCGCTCGCCTCAACCGGCTCGCGCAAGCAGTCTCGACTCTAGCAGTCGAGCAGAGTGTCAGCTTACTCTATGCCGACTCGGACCCGAGCCTCAGCCTCCCGAGACGCTACACCTTCCCCACCCCGCGACAGCATGATGCCCCCTCGTCCTGTACCGGAAGACGCCCTGGTCGACGACGCCCCGGGCGGCGCCACTGCGGCATCCATCGCGGAATTGGAGAAACGCCTGACGGCCCAAGCGGAAGCCCTGGAGAAGCGGCTGGCCGAGCAGTTCGAGGCGGCTACGGCCGCCTTACTCGCTCGACTGGCCCCTCCCGTGCTATCGCCTCCTCCCAAAGGCACCCAGCCAGCCATTCCCGCGGGCGCGCCTACGCCCGAGGGTGGTGAGCAAGGAGCGCAAGAGCCCCTTCCTGCTGAGCTGGACGCACTCGACACCGAGCTCGAGTACGTCGACTTCGCCTACTTCGGTCAAGTCCCCCCTTCCGGTCTGGAGCCACCCCCACGCGACGGCGACGAGCCTCGCTTGTGGATTCTGACCGGCGACGACACCGAATTGGCAAAACGCCTGACGGCCCAAGCAATAGCCCTGGAGAAGCGGCTGGCCAAGCAGTTCGAGGCGGCTACGGCCGCCTTACTCGCTCGACTGGCTCCTCCCGTGCTATCGCCTCCTCCCAAAGGCACCCAGCCAGCCATTCCCGCGGGCGCGCCTGCGCCCGAGGGTGGTGAGCAAGGAGCGCAAGAGCCCCTTCCTGCTGAGCTGGACGCACTCGACACCGAGCTCGAGTACGTCGACTACGCCTACTTCGGTCAAGTCCCCCTTTCCGGTCTGGAGCCACCCCCACGCGACGGCGACGAGCCTCGCTTGTGGATTCTGACCGACGACACCGCCGCCCGCGGCCTCGCGGAGCAGCGGGGTCTGACAGCGTACGACAAGTACCAGTATCTTCGCTGTTATGCTAAGGCCTGCGGCCAATCCCTGGCGGTACGGCCGTCACTACAGTACAGTGTACAGTACCTGGGCCGCCCGTCCCGCGCACGGCGCCCGCGCCCGGGCTCTGGAGCGCCCTGGACGGTGTCGATGGCGGCCGAGCCCCACCTTCTTGCCGACCTCTCTCCGGCGCCGGCCTGCCGACCAAGTTTTGGAGCGTCTCCCCGCTGGAGCCTTCCGCCGCTTGGTCCTTTTCAGCCACTCCCACTGACTGGCTGCGGGACGCCCGCCTGGCGGCGGGCGCCCAGCCGCCCCCCAGTGTCGCGTGGGCATCGCACAGGTTGCGCAAAGGCGCGGCCTCGGCAGCGAGCTGCTATGCTGCGTTTCTGCTGCTAGCTCGTCCCCGTCCGGCCGCTACACTTCGCTACCTGTGCAAGCCTTTGGCTTTCTTCTCTGGCAAATCGTGCCTCCTTGGGTAAATGGTCAGATGTAGTCATCTAGAGGTTTACAGTACTTAGCAATGTTGTACTGCGCACGATCCCCGCGGTCGGCGCACGGACTGGGGCCTGCCGGCCCGCACCAGCACCACGACCTGAGGGATCCGCCCTCGGGCACCGGCACTCTCTGCTTTGCGCTCGCCTCAACCGGCTCGCGCACCCACCCACCCACAGCCATCTTTCTGCGCTAGGAGACACCCAGGCCAAGCCTGTGGTTCTCGTCTTAGCCTCCAATGTAAGCGAGCTGACATTCTTTGGCAAATCGTGCCTCCTTGGGTAAACTCCGCTCACTGTTTAACCGTACCGGTACTCGTACGGGCATCTATCCCCGGGCGGGCATTATTGCTTAAGCCATCCGCGCCCGCGCCGGGCGAGGCGCAAGCTATCGTCACGCTGAGGCTGGCGGTACGACAGGGCAGGGTATATATATCATGCTGGGCGGGATAAAAGGTAACGGTACGAGTACAGGTATTCCGGCGTATCCTCGTACAGCCTTTCATTCCGCGCACTCAGTCCTGCTGTTTTATTATCAATTACCTGTGCTGTGTTTCATATATTATATTAATACATCACTCGAACCACCTGCTGCCGCAGCGAACGATGAAATATGATATATGCGAACTGTGATGGGACATTTTTTGTGAGTAACTCGTAGTAGCAAAACCATTAATAAGGTTAAACCTCACGGCTATCTCCGCCCCGGGTTTCGGATATCTATGTCCATGCCGGGTGCGGGGTTAGCGGTGCGGGGGCTTGGCAGGTAAGTGCCCTTGTACTTACCTGCTTACTTCACTCGCCTAATGTCCGAACGATATACAAACGTGAACTATCACGTTCGTTCGCCACATCCGCGAAAGATGTCATTAATAAGGGTTACCTGTGGATACATCTACATATGTGTCACGGAGGCACGTCATGTTTAAGGGGAACATATCTGAAACTTTGTACAGCGAGTACCGTATCTGCATATTTATAATAATAATAAATAATACTTGCAGTTGATGTTAGTATGTGTCGGTACTACAGTAGTACGATACCGCGACACCGCCGGTATAGTAGGATGTATGAATGTACTACTTAATACTGCTACCTGTATCTACATAGCTAGTAGTCAGCCGCCAGTACTACAGGGGGATACCGCCCCTGCATCCGCATCCGCCGGGCGCGTCGCTGTGTACAGTCAGACCGTAAAGTAGATAATCCTTATCGACGTACCGCGCTGTCAGACTCCGGCTGTTAGGCCAGCAAGAATTGTAAGTAGTGTGTTTTAGACATTTAGGTAAGCCCCCGCGCCCCCCCCCCCCCCCCCCCGCCTTCTGATCTCATCCCCTTCCATAAGCTGGCTGATGTACTGTGTAAAGTACTATCAACACCAGTGTCCACGGGAAGTGCTACAACTGTCCATATATTGTGTATTAGGGGGCAGCTGCCACACACCTAGCAGTTGTGCATATCATGGCATGAGGGCAGCAGTCAGAGCACAAAGCACACAATTATAGTAGTGTTCTATGGCTGCCCATCTCCGTTTTGGCGTGTGCCCACCATGCGAACTCGAAGTGCCGAGTGAGCACCTCTTCCATCGCATCCCACAGGTTGTCTTGGAGCATGTGGTTGCCACCGGACTCGCCAGTCACACGCCGCCTCTTATAATTCCTGCCCGAGCGGCATGGCGAGCTGAACATCTCACACTCCACGACGACCACTGCAATTTGTTCAACGACCTCGAAGGATAGGCTAGGGTCTAGGTCGTTCACCGCAAACTCTAGCATGTTGCGCACGGTACGGGCCTCTAGCCAATCCTGCTCTACGGGATAGAGCACGGGCCAAGCGGAAAGCTCCATGCCGTCCCACTTCACCTCCAGCTTCACGGTGTGCCTGGTTGATACCGACATGGTGTCAGCTAACCAAGCCGAAGGCTGGCGACGTGAGCGAGGTAGGCATGGTTGTGGACTGATAGGTATTTGCGCTCGGAGCGACGGCAGCATGTCGGCCTAGCGCGGTGGCGGCAGTGTTGGTGAGGGTTGTGCGGTGCGTGCATTACGGCGGTTAGTTGGAGCCGGTAAGTAAAGCCGAAAGTACTATCACCACACTGCCGCCGGTGTCTCGCCCTCATCAGGCGAGAGAAATCCACTGTGGACTGCGCGCACATGTCCGCATAGTTATCAAATCCCGAGGAAACAAATGAGTATCCGTAATATATATTACGCTGGGCAAGCTATCAAATCCCCCCCTATGTTTTGATCGACATAATTATGGCACCTATACACAACTGCAATTCTTCCTGGCCTTATTTTCGTCATCACAAACAAGAAAATGGTAACGACATCTCCCAAGCGCGGTTTGTGCCACGATGCGAATGCGGCCCAATAAGAAGCGAGCTCTTCTTGCGCGTGACTTTAAGTATCGAGATGCCCGTGGACGCTAATACGATGAGGTTACGAGACCGGAATGCAACATCCATGCGAAAAATAGCGGGGAAGGTGGGAGGGGGTCGCCATGAGCACGTCCATATTAACGCGGCAAAAAGCTGGGAAACCCACGAAAACCATTTGCAGCCGCCCGGCCGTGACTCCAGCCTCCGGTGAGTTAAGCTGCTAGCTACGACTACACAGCTGTGACATCACCATAGATGTTTATGCCGCCGAAGGTCGAACTAGGGAGTTTGAACTGGGCTGCCTAGAGCGTTAGTGACAGTCGAGTCAGCCGAGAAAATTGAGTCCATCAACCACTTGTGGCCGCGGGAGAGAGCGCATGGGATGAGATTGTCATGCACCTCTCCCTTACCGCATTCCCTTCCTCTATGTTGGGGTCGGGAATCCTGTTGGCTACTGTTACCGGCTATTGTTTTGTGACACAACAATTACTAACGGTCGCAGTAGGAACCGATACTCAGTTTCTTGTCGTTCCGACCTTTTCCACATCAACCGATAATTCGCTTGAACCCTTACCTACTACGACCACGCCGAGATGCCGCGCGCGTCGCCGTTATATCAGCATCAGCACCGCCGGCACCAAAACCAAGCTATGCCTTTGGTGATTACTCTGGCGAGGATGCTCATGTGTAGGTCACAACACTCCGGATATCCCAACATGTTGAACTTGCAATGAACTATGTTGAGAGTGATGAGCTTGTTGAACTTGACCCGCCGCAACCAACTGAACAATACGAACCTACCAACGATGGCAATGACCACGAATCCAATAACCCGCCGACCTCACAACATGCTCCCTCGACAGCTCAACACGGTGATGTCGTGCCAGTCATCAAGCTATACCGGGAGGCTTCCAACTCGACGCCGAACGTATATAACCCAGACATCTTAATCCATAGAACACTGTTCGCACTTGGCTCCATAATCTTGAAGTTGGCGCCCGTTTGTTGTAGGACTATGGCGACTTTTGTCATGTGCTGCGCGAGGTGCCCTCTTGTGGGGCTTTTCCGTACAGTTTTCACGAGCGAGATATCTCTCTTCAAACGACAAATCGCCGAGTTGCCACGGTATGCTCCCAAGATATGTATTCTGCTACAGTCAGGCGAATGACCAATACGGTTCTCGACACTTCATGGCGACCACATCATCGTCGCGATTTCCGCTCGAAATATGTCGTCAACACTATGATAGCAACTACTAAAGCCTTGCAAAAGCATGTTGGTCGTCAACGTCCTCTTTTCCCAGGTGAACCTGCATCACCGGCAACCCTTCTAATCATCGAACATGGACTCCCGATGATCCGTTTTGAAATCGGGTCTTCCAATTGCCGAGTACCACCACCACCACCACAAGTTGCCGGTCACAGTTGTTCGGTTAAACCATTACATGTGACAATCATGTTCGTATCATACATCGGCGTGTTGCCAAAAGGGAGAGTCGCCTTCTCGCCAACCCTTGGTGAGTTATCGCCTACCTATTCTGAACATCATTTTTCTAACCGACAGACCAACTAATAAATGCTGACCACACCAAACCTTTACATGCCACCGATGTCATGCACTTCTTGGGTGTTATTCAAGCCACTATTCAGACATATGAGTACAATTCAAGTGTTGAAGCATACATTAAAAATCAATTAACAATCAATCCAAAAACAAATTTGAAGTACATAATATGTCTGTTTAATTTGCTTATAGCACATAAGACAACCACTTACCTCTTTAAGTGTTTTTGAGGATATGTCTATACATGTGATCCCTTGTTTGATGAGAGAGAAAACATGAATAAGTGGATATACTGTCCCTCAAACCATCGACTTCGGTCTGTCTGAACTCATAGTTAGATATTGTCCAGATCTTAATATCATTTATTGTTGGATACGTGTACTTTGGAAATGTAATATATACCAACATACCAGAGTGAACACCCCTATATCAGTTTTTGCCCATATTAATGTGTTTTTTGCAAAGGAGGGAGAATTATTTCATCAATACTCTGAGATGTTGGTGTTCAGCAACTCCGTGCGCATCCCGTTATTTACCTTCGATAGCCTCTAAGATGTCGTTGACAAACTGAATAACAAATAGTATCTGTTGGGCTACTACCATGGTCGCGGCCCACCATGGAGGGCCACATCAGTTTCTACAAGCAATGTTACCACTGCGCCATTGGGCCCCACACTTGGTCAAACCCACATACAGTCTACCAATCGCGTACCACCACTACCCTCGACAAAACTTCTCACTTTCCAGCCGGCCCTTAACACCGGGCGAAGTACTGCGTAATATGTACTAAATCCGGGCGAGCCGGCGCGCCTGCTGATACTGGTAGCGTGTTCCTCATGCGAAACGGTGGACCGTCCGACGACCGAACGACCCACCACCATGCCAACTGCCGGCCTGCACTCATTGTGGCGTGAGTAAGAGCAGGCCCTCCAGGAGGACACTACCACAGTCACCATGGACACCGACAGATACGGGGCCGGCACTTTTCAGGCCGTGCTGAGGGGCGGCAGAGTACAACAGCCACCGATCCGCACGGTTGCAACTGCAAAAAAATTCGCGGGCACCCAACTCCCACCAGCAACCCACCGCCAAATACGCGTATTGCAACGCCCATCCCACTTGCCCCTAACCGGCCTCCCCGCCGGCACGGACGATGCCGCCCACGTAGCCCTATTGTTCGGCGACCTGGTGGCCCAACATCAAGCGATGGACGAAGAGTCGCGCGGCCGGACTGTGACGAATCCGATCCGCACCCGCCTCAGCCCCGAAATCGGAGTCCAAATCCTACCAGCAAACGTCCGGGTGGTGATGACTCGCGCCCCCCCGCCCCCCCCCCCAAACCCACCGCCGCTGGCCCAACCAGATAGAGTGGCACCATGCTCCCCACTATAGCTGGGTCCGTCATCCTGCGATTGGCCCGCCAAGAAACGGCCGCTATCGTTTTGCAGACCCAATGGACAAGAGACGAGGGCAGAACGATCCTCGACCGCCAAGGCCGCCGCTGTTCCACCCGGATGCTCGGAGCGCCGCACCTCGACGAAATCGAGCGACCGGTACACCGGGTGTGGCTCCGCTCCCCCTCGTCCAAGGGCCGTACAGAGGCCGACATGTGGCAGCACCTGGCGGAGGGCCTCCTCCCGGCGTACGACCAACCCCAATCTGGCGAAGCACCGTTAGACCAATCGGCGGCAACGCCAACAGACAAGCTAGCACGCGCCGTCGTGAGAGCCTGGGCCGAGTACGAGGCCGGCCCAGACGCAAACGACGCCGTTATCTGCTCCCCGACCCGCACCCTATTGGCCCTCCTGTAGGTTCGCGAGGTGTGGAAGGCCCGCCGGTCGGCCGACTCGGTGCGACTCGAACTTCTTGATCCCGATACGGCGCGCCTAATACTGGATGTGTGCCGCGACGCCGTATTGGCCCTGCCGTTTGGCGACCAGACGCATGGCAAAGCAGTGGTCTAGGTCCCCGTCGAACACAGCGAAGAACGCAAGGATCCGCCAACCACCCCACACCAGGGAGTGCTACCCCCAGCATTGTCCAAGCAGTTCTTCCGATGCGCGCTGACTGCCAGAGCGATATGCACCGCCCCCTTAGCCAACCTAGAGCTGCCGACGGTCGAGCAGCTAGCAAAGGCCATCGCAGCCGCCATAAACCATCGTATCAACACGCCCCCGGAGCTGCAGCACGCCCGGTGGCTGACGGACACCATGATGGCTGCTTGCGTCGAGATGCAACAATACCACACCGAGCCGAAACTGCTGCGCGTGGGAGACGACAATCTCTGCGCCACCTCCCTCGGCAAAAAGGACGGGGAGTTCGCGGACACCCTACTTGGCAGTGGCCCTCACCTCTCCTGTCGAACTACTACGGGTGGTACGCCTTTGAACCATCGCTATCTACCTTACGGAGTCCGAGTTCGATCCCTCGGAACTACTCATACACCCCTTCAGCCAGACGGTCCGGGAGGCGGGAGAACTCGGCGGCAACACTGGCCACAACCAGCTCCGACGCACAGCAACGGGCCTGCGTAAGAAGGCTCGAAAGACCCCTCCAGCATCCCTCACCCTCCGGGCCGAACGATGCCCAGTCTACACTCTATCCCTGCACTTGACCGCCCAACACCACAGCATCATCGGTGGCACCAGCGCAACTGACAGAACATATATAGCAATGGCGTAAGACAGTATCGACAGCGAGCGGAAAGATCAAGGCCGCGCCACCCCAGGTACCGGCCGAGGGGCGACCTGCGGGCACAACGCCAGCACCACCACCAGCCGGCCCAGCCCAACTGACACTACCAGCGACCCCAACAGCCCAGCCCGAACCTCAGGTCCACGATACCCACCCCCCCCTTGGGTTCGAGCACATGATACAGAGGCGAGGGGCGGTCGCTAATGCCGTCGCAACCATCGACCAACGCCGAAAAGCAACGGAGCGCGCCCTCGGAGCAGCCCACCCAGCCCCTGCACCTACAGCCACAGCCCCAGCGGCAACCGCCATGACCGGAGTGCATGCGGAAGACGAGGGCGAGCTTATACTGAACTACGAAGAGGAGGACATCACCATGGACTATGTGGACACCACACAGCGCAGAGCAATGGAGGCACCACGTCTGGCAGACATTACCCTCGACTCCCGCCAACGCTCAATGGTGCAACGCACATGCCGCGAAGGCACACCGGACGGCACCACGGAACGACTGGTCGAGCTTCAACACCTCACCACCACAACCACAGAGCTGCTCGCCCAGTCCTCCCCAACCAGTTTGCATGCACTCATGGCCGAACCAGCCAGACTCACAGCGGAGTCACATCGACAGTGTAACCCGCAGCGCCACTCGATCCAGCTCGAACACCACCCCCGCCACCCCCCCCCCCCCCCCGCCCCTAGCAAGCAAGAGCAAGGCAGCCGCAACTGCCAAGCACAAGAAGAAGCAGCCTAGGGGTCGTAGCTGCTCAGGCGGCGCCACCCGAAACCGCAGCAGGAGCAAGGCGCGCCTCCCTGGCACTCGCGACTCCGACAACGAATGGGAAACCGACGACGAAGCAGTCCAAGCATCTGGCAGCTCGCATCAGTAACTGCCGCGCGATCCACCGCAGCGACAAGCATGCCAGTTGACTCAAGAATGCCGGCCACTACTAACCCATGCAACCGGTGCAGCTACTAAGATATCACACAATCATGACAGCACCGCCCAAAATACGGGACATCCCCATCGCTGATTACCACAACCCCGCCACATACAAGAAATACTTACTACAGTGAAGGAGGGCATCGCAGCCCCCACAAATCCTACTAGCCGGCTCAGCGGTGGATAAATACTGAGCAACACTTAGCTATTCCGGTCAGCCCCCTTCCCCATCTCACCTTAGTAGCTGTAGGCGGGACGCTTTGGCTGCCCAGGCTTACCGCCTGCTGAGCTTTGAATGGGACAAGCATGGCTATGTAGGGACAGCAAGGGGCCGGGCGATGCTGTCCTAGATACAGCCCGCTGGAGGGAGGAGGGGCTTGGACACACAAAAGGACGGCCGGTAGCTTGAGCTATAATTACACTTAGTGTTCCCTGCCAAGCAAGGGTAGAGATAGCATGCCCTAAGAACAACTCAGTCTGGGCCAGTGGACGCAACAGATTAGCAATTGTAATCAATTTCAATTTCAATACCCTTGACTGGACTTGACCAACCCGAACCTGCAATCACACCGCCACCGCCTTACCAACAACAACAACACTTTGGCCAACGACATGCATGGATAGCACCATGTAGCAGACTTATCTACTCATGGTGCCGTGCCCCTAATCACACCTATATGGAATGTGATCTGTTCAGACGGCGTGATGACAAGGCAAAGTTAATTGCCAAGAAACGGGGGATAAACATACCCTGCCATACGTTGGTACCCTGAGGCTCAAGTTGCCCTTGACCTTTCAAGTTTGTCCAACGAATATAATCAAAATTGACCCATCTCAGAGACAATTTTATGATACAAATCCAACTACACGCAAATAACACGTTAAAAAAACGACTGACTAGGTAAAATGGCTGAAGTGAGTTGAGATTTTCATTTTCTTTTCCTGTCTTGTTTTCCAAATTGTCTGCAGAACTGAAATTATGAGGTCACAATACATGCATAAACTCATTTCCAAGAATGCAAGTTGTCTAGGCCGACCCAGCTTACCGGTAATTTGGATTGTGTTCGCCCAGTCAATCCCCTACAGGATGCTCTAGGGCGGATCCGGGAGTTGAATGCCCTTGCAATTCTTGCAAGTTCATCGCTTACGTGGGAAAGTATCATCGTCAATGCGAGTATCACCAACCTAAATGATGCTATGGCCTATGCGTTTACATGGCCGGTGGATTTGAGCGCCCGTCAGTCACAGGTGAAACCAATACCAATATCTGCAGACAATACCACTTGCCCAACACCAAACCAAAAACCTGATTGAATAGGCGATCATGCACCAACTAACTACTAAAACATCAACGACAAAAACAAACAACATGCCAAACCAACCGTTCAACCAACCAAACCAACTGACTACTAGTGCATTTCATCATGCGCTACCCACTTGAATAACTGACCACAACTCGTTTACAATTATTAAAATATATATACATTGACTTACTTTCAAATTATTATTAGATATATACATACATATATATACATATGTGTGTGTGTGTGTGTGTGTGTGTGTGTGTATTTGATACGATATCACCCTTTCCTGTCTTTTGTCTGCAGTTTCAGATCAACCTTCCGAATCTGCAAAACCCTGCAAAACCTTATCCGTGAATAATCCTTCTACCGCGGGGAGGAATGTGAGACGATGACCAAACCCTAAAAATCCTAGTAACCCTTTTACCGCCGTCATATCCTAACCGAATCGCGATCTTGACAAATTTGGTAACCCGTAGGATCTTTGATGCCGTCAGTACTCGTGAATCGTACGGTCCATATCTCATAGTGATTTGGGAAACCAAATCGCTATTTGGTCATTGCGAGTGTTCGGATTGGTGGCCAAATCACGTGGCTCCAGTACTTCGGACCTCGGCGAACGACCAAATCACTGACGTTTCCTATTTGATCGCGTAACGGTCGGGACATCCAACAGCCTAGGGTGGACGGCGCATAGGCATCCATCGTTCATCGCACGGCTCGCAGCTGTCGTGTGTAACGAACTCGCCGCCGCCCACGGGTGGCCCACCCGCGGCTTGCGGCCCACCCGTGGCACACCCTCCACCCGGCCGCCATTACCCATCCACTGCGTTTTCGGCCGCCTACGTCGAGGCGACCGCCCAAACCCTAAAGTCAGTCAACGTTTATTGCCTAGGGGCTTTGGCTAGCGTATAAAAAAGAGGACCTACTCTTCAACCTCATCCCTACCGATGACGACGATGAGGAATACATTGCGGGCGGCGAGCAGTCGGACGTCCCCGCCATATGTGCGCATTTCTGAGCGGTGCCATGGTGGTACGCGGCTGCCACGGATAGGCGGCGCAATTCGATGCCGTCAAAGATTACGGACACAATGCGCACGGGCGGGGTTCTCAGCCGCAATTGCTAACCACAGTCTATGGCGCGGCAGGGAAGAGCGGCCGCCGTTACGCGCGCGGATGACCTCATCAATTGAAATCGCGAGACATATGCAATCACTGTCGCTATTTGGTTAGGATAGGATGCATTCATGCATGCTATTCTCGTACGCGCGAAAGCAGGGGTCCAAATCAGTGATAGTTAGGACGATAGGACGGCGGCTACCAATAATATGAAACATCTAATCATTAACCTCAGTATACAATGTTTATTTTAGCAAAGGGGGTGGCAATTCCTATCCACCGGCCGACCACTTCATAGATAGCTCTCCCCCGTAGCACACCTTGTAATCATTCTTCCCATATCCACAATGTTCCACGACCCAACCCTCGCAGCCCTTGTCGCCTTGCTAAACTCGAGAAAAGCGCAATATTATAGCGTAAACGGTAGAGGCCACTATACTTCACTTTTGACTCACTGAAAATGGGACAATTTACTAGCTCACGCGCCAAACAATGTACTACAGACATACATATACAGCGCAAAGTACTGTACTCGCCGTCGCCGCCGCCATCCCTTATCCCGCCCACTCGAGTGGAGGGGGGGCTGCGCAGTACTACTAGTCGCTACTAGTATACCTTTCCACCACCGCCAAGGCTGCCCAGAACCCAAACCGGGCCGTGGCAGACAGTTTGCGACTATTCATAGGAAAGGATCCCACGCGACACAGGCATGCATGGTCTTAACTTACACAAAAAGGCGCGAACGCCCGGATCCGTGACATGAATGGACT
The DNA here is from genome assembly GCA_006384855.1 of Tetraselmis striata. Lineage (NCBI taxonomy): Eukaryota > Viridiplantae > Chlorophyta > Chlorodendrophyceae > Chlorodendrales > Chlorodendraceae > Tetraselmis > Tetraselmis striata. The sequence goes on along the minus strand of VCJN01000053.1, from coordinate 37,387 downwards.
CCGCCTACCTTCGGCGTAGGTCTGCACGGCTGGTGAGTAGGCAGCTATAGAGACTTGCAGCTCACGCTATCGGTTACTGCCATGCAGGCTGGGGTAGGTCCCATCGCGATGGAGGTGCCTAGCAACCCCCCCCCCCCCCCCCCCCCCGCTTCCCCCCCGCACGCGGCCACCCTCTCGAGAGTCTGCCAGCCGGTCCGCCCGACCCGCTCGACCAAGGGCTGCGTCTGCTCGACGTGCCCCCACCCAACGCTCTCGTCGCGTGGCGGCCCTTGCCGTTGGACCTAGCCGGGCCGATACGCAGTCAGTGGCGGGTCAAGGGCAGGGCCCGCCAGCGGCAGACATGTCGCCGAGCTTGGCTGTCGCTGGCGATGCGGGCGAGGGCTGGCCTACGCATAGCGACAGCCAGGCTGGGGAGAGCGGCGGGCAGGGAGCCGGCGCGTCGGCAGCCACACCCTGTGGACTTGCGCTCGCATTAGGCGGGGGTGGGGGCGTGCCGGATGCCAGCGGTTCGGAGGCTGGTAAAGGCGCGACAACCACCATGCTCACGGTAAGAGCTGTGGAATAGGCGGGATGGAGGGCGGGGGGCGGGGGGGGGGTGGGGGGGGGGGGGAGGTTGTGGCCGTGCTGTGATGTAATGCTGTGGTAGTATGGTGCACCTTTGCATTTTTATACGGCTTGCTAATTATGTCGCCATTACACGTTCGACTGACAGCCCCCGACTCCAAAAACTAGCACGAGCAACGCACTCCCTGCCCCCGCTGCCGACGAGTTGCAGCCGGCCTCAAAAGACGCAACGCCAGTCGCCGAGGTGGGCGGCCTTGCTGCGATGTAAAGTTGCTGTCCTGGGCTTCTGTTGTTTTCGGCTTGCTAATTATGTCGCCATCGCGCGTTCGACCCACAGCCCCCGATTGCAAAGCACGAGCGACGCACCCCCTTGCCTTGCTGCCGACGAGTCGCAGCCGGCCTCAAATGAAGCGACGCCAGTCGCCACGGTGGGCGGCCTTGCTTCGATGTCAGGCTATGCTAGGCTGTTTTAGTTTTCGACTGGCTAATTATGTCGCCATCGCACGTTCCACCCACAGCCCCCGAGTGCAAAACGTGGCACAAGCGACGCACCCCCTTCGCCTTGCTGCCGACGAGTCGCCGCCGGCTCGCATGCGCCACCAGTCGCAAGGGTGGGCGGCTTTGCTGCGAAGTAAGGTTAAGCTAGGCTTTTGCAGTTTCCGGCTTGCTAATTATTATGCCGCCATCGCACGTTCCACCGATAGCCCCCGAGTCCCAAACCTTGCACGAGCGACGCATCCCCTCGCCCGATGCTGACGAGTCGCAGCCGGCTTCAACCGAGGCGACGCACGTCGCCAAGGCGGGCGGCCTTGCTGCGACATAATGATGTTATCCACCTTTGCATTTTTATGGCTTGCTAAATATGTCGCCATTGCGCGTTCGACCCCCCCCCCCCCCCCCGGACTGCTAGCTGCACGAGCGACGCACCCCCTCGCCTTGCTGTCGGCGAGTCGCAACCGGCCTCAAAAGAAGCGACGCCAGTCTCAAGGTGGGCGGCAATGTAAGGCTATGCTGGGTTTTTTTAGTTTCCGACTTGCTGATTATGTAGACGCCATCGCACATTCGACCCATACCTCCCGACTGCAAAATCGGGCACGAGCGACGCACCCGCTGCCCCCGCTGCAAAAGGCCCGAACGACCCTCACAGTTTGCTCACAGTTGCGGCAATCCTTTGGTGACGCCTGTGCAGGCCGGGAGAAGCAAAAAGGGGGAAAAGGCAAGGGCAAACGCGGGCAGGGTGGTGCTGGCTCCCAGCGCGGCCGTGAGGAGCGATCCCGCCGCCGATTATTGCCACTCCCGTCACTTCCTCTTCACCCACCTCCCCCGGAGCACCGCACAAGTCCGTCCCATCCGCTGCAGTCAAGCCGCCGCGGTCCTGGTCCATCGTTCCCCAAGACGTGAGGAAGAGGGCGGAGCGCATGATCGCCAGCTCTACTATGGGGTGGGCACCGCTAAAGTGGTGCCGGGCGCAGCGGAGCCTGAGACCCTGGTGATGTATGCAAAAGTGCCCGCCATAGATAAAGGTGGCTGCACTGCCGGCACCTTCTGGACTCGTCGCAGTCGCAGGAAACCCCATTGTCGCCCGCAGAAACGCACTTTAGTCGACAACAAACTCTGTGGACGGCTTGCAAGAAGCGACAAGGTTGGGGCAGCAATCCTCGCCTACTGTTGGTATACGCGACAATGCGCGCCTGGGTGACCTGGCACTCGGAGTGGCAGTCGTGTTGTATGGTAGTCGTGTTGACGCACCCCCTCGCGTGCCTGCTGCCGAGCCGCAGCCGGCCTCGACAAGGGCGACGCGAGTCGTCAAGGTGGGTTGGCCCCGTGGCACGTGTTGCCATTGCGCACCTATTACTTTTACGGCTCGCTAATAGAGTCGAAATCGCACGTTGGCCCCGCATACCCCGAGCGCAGAGGCTTGCCCGAGCGACGCACCCCCTCGAAGCGCTGCTCCCGAGTCGCAGCCGGCCTCGACAGGGGCGCCTCATGTCGCCAAGGTGGGTTGGACCCGCTGCACCTTTGTTGCCGTTGCGCACTTGTTACTTTTACGGCATGCTAATTGAGTCGCCATCGCACGTTGGCCCCCGCAGACCCCAAGCGCAAAAGCTGGCCCGAGCGACGAACCCACTCGCGGCGCTGCTCCTAACCCGCATGCCAAACGCTCTCGTACGTCGCGTGGCGGCCCTGGCCATTGGACCTAGCTGGGCCGATACGCAGTAAGTGGCGGGTCAGGGGCAGGGCCCGCCAGCGGCAGACATGTCGCCGAGTTTGGCGGCTGCCGCTGGCGATGCGGCCGAGGGCTTGCCTACGCCTAGCGATAGCCACGCGGGGGAGAGCGGCGGGCAGGGAGCCGGCGCGTCGGCAGCCACACTCTATAGACTGGCGCTAGCATTAGGCGGTGGTGAGGGCGTGCCGGATGCCAGCGGCTCGGAGGCTAAAGGCGCGACAACCACCATGCCCATTGTAAGAGATGCGGAAAAGGCGGGATGGAAGGCAGGGTGGAGAGGGATGGGGGGGGGGGGTGGCCGTGCTGCGATATAATGTTGTGGTGCACCTTTGTGTTTTTATACGGCTTGCTAATTATGTCGCCATTACACGTTCGACTGACAGCCCCCGACTCCAAAAACTAGCACGAGCAACGCACTCCCTGCCCCCGCTGCCGACGAGTTGCAGCCGGCCTTAATAGAAGCAACGCCAGTCGCCAAGGTGGGCGGCCTTGCTGCGATGTAAGGTTATCCTGGGCTTCTGTTGTTTTCGGCTTGCTAACTATGTCGCCATCGCACGTTCGACCCAACAGCCCCCAATTGCAAAAGCTGGCACGAGCGACGCACCCCCTTGCCTTGTTGCCGACGAGTCGCAGCCGGCCTCAAATGAAGCGACGCAAGTCGCCAAGGTGGACGGCCTTGCTGTGATGTAAGGCTATGGGTTATGGGCTCATGTAGTTTCCGGCTTGCTAATTATTATGCCGCCATCGGACGTTCCACCCACAGCCACAAAGCGACGCACCCCCTCGCCTTGCTGCCGACGAGTCGCAGCCGGCTCGCAAGAGGCGCCGGGAGTCGCCAAGGTGGGTGACCTTACTGCGATGTTGTAAGGCTATGCTAGGTTGTTTTAGTTAGTTTCCGACTTGCTAATTATGTCGCCATCGCACGTTCGTCCGACAGCCCCCGAGTGCAAAAGCTGGCACGAGCGACGCACCACCTCGCCTTGCTACCGACGAGTCGCAACCGGCTTGCAAGAGGCGCCGCGAGTCGCCAAGGTGGTCGGCCTTGCTGCGACATAATGTTGTTGTCCACCTTAACATTTTTATGGCTTGCTAATTATGTCGCCATCGCACGTTCGACCCACAGCCCCCGAGCGACGCACCCCCTTGCCTTGTTGCCGACGAGTCGCAGCCGGCCTCAAATGAAGCGACGCAAGTCGCCAAGGTGGACAGCCTTGCTGTGATGTAAGCCTATGGGTTATGGGCTCATGTAGTTTCCGGCTTGCTAATTATTATGCCGCCATCGCACGTTCCACCCACAGCCCCCGAGCGACGCACCCCCTCGCCTTGCTGCCGACGAGTCGCAGCCGGCTCGCAAGAGGCGCCGGGAGTCGCCAAGGTGGGTGACCTTACTGCGATGTTGTAAGGCTATGCTAGGTTGTTTTAGTTAGTTTCCGACTTGCTAATTATGTCGCCATCGCACGTTCGTCCGACAGCCCCCGAGTGCAAAAGCTGGCACGAGCGACGCACCCCCTCGCCTTGCTACCGACGAGTCGCAACCGGCTTGCAAGAGGCGCCGCGAGTCGCCAAGGTGGGCGGCCTTTCTGCGAGGTAAGGCTATGCTGGGCTGTTTCAGTTTTCGGCTTGCTAATGATAATGTCGCCATCGCACATTCGACCCACAGCCCCCGAGTGCAAAAGCTTACACAAGCGACGCATCTCCTCGCCCCCGCCAACGAGTCGCAGCCGCCCTCAAAAGAAGCGACGCACGTCGCCAAGGTGGTCGGCCTTGCTGCGACATAATGTTGTTGTCCACCTTAACATTTTTATGGCTTGCTAATTATGTCGCCATCGCACGTTCGACCCACAGCCCCCGAGCGACGCACCCCCTCGCCTTGCTGCCGACGAGTCGCAGCCGGCCTCAAATGAAGCGACGCAAGTCGCCAAGGTGGACGGCCTTGCTGTGATGTGAGGCTATGGGATATAGGCTCCTGTAGTTTCCGGCTTGCTAATTATTATGCCGCCATCGCACGTTCCACCCACAGCCCCCGAGCGACGCACCCCCTCGCCTTGCTGCCGACGAGTCGCAGCCGGCTCGCAAGAGGCGCCGGGAGTCGCCAAGGTGGGTGACCTTACTGCGATGTTGTAAGGCTATGCTAGGTTGTTTTAGTTAGTTTCCGACTTGCTAATTATGTCGCCATCGCACGTTCGTCCGACAGCCCCCAAGTGCAACAGCTGGCACGAGCGACGCACCACCTTGCCTTGCTACCGACGAGTCGCAGCCGGCTTGCAAGAGGCGCCGCGAGTCGCCAAGCAAGGTGGGCGGCCTTTCTGCGAGGTAAGGCTATGCTGGGCTGTTTCAGTTTTCGGCTTGCTAATTATAATGTCGCCATCGCACATTCGACCCACAGCCCCCGAGTGCAAAAGCTGGCACAAGCGACGCATCTCCTTGCCCGCCGCCAACGAGTCGCAGCCGCCCTCAAAAGAAGCGACACACGTCGCCAAGGTGGTCGGCCTTGCTGCGACATAATGTTGTTGTCCACCTTTGCATTTTTATGGCTTGCTACTTATGTCGCCATCGCGTATTCAACCTACCCACATCCCCCCGACTGCTAGGTGCACGAGCGACGTACCCCCTCGCCTTGCTGCCGCATAGTCGCAACCGGCCTCAAAAGAAGCGACGCCAGTCGCAAGGTGGGCGGCCTTGCTGCAATGTATCCGTTGGTTCAACCGCAGGTGACAACTACCTGCACGCGGAAATTGTTTGAGGAGGGGCATCATACCTTTGTAGCCGCCGAGGCATACAAGAACCGCCAATTAGTAGAGAGGCCTGAGATTACCGACTTGACCGCTTTGTAGTCGGAATATTCAGTGTGGCCGTCTTCGGCAGGAAGCCAGTGACCGATATGGTGTGGCTGTACCTCAGCCCCAGCCGGGGTGGGCCGTGTGGCCCCTGCAACTGCCGTGTCGGAACGCTTAGCGCTGCCTTGCATACCGGGGCTGCCTGCGGCACCCTCTTCAAACGCCACTACTTCGGCCAAAGACGCAGGGGGGCGCTGGCCACCCCCCCTTAACGACTCTTCCAAGGTCGCAACATCACGCAAGGCTGCCCCACGCGAGGAGACGGGCATACCCGACGGCAAACCCGATACAACTTGTTGCCATCTCGAGAACTTCCCTACTCAACATTCCCTCATGATCTTGAATGAGTTCCCGCACCTCTCCAAGTGCAGCGCGAAGTTCGTGTATAGCCCGCAATGGGGAACCCATACTGACCCCGCAGCCCTACTTCCTACTTGTTTCAACGAGAACTGTTAGACAGGTGTGGGAGGCGGAGAACTGCCTCGACTTCGCGGCAACCTACCTACCTACCTACCTTCGGAGAACCTGCCTCGACCCGCCGCCTTTGCCTCGTTCCGCCGCCACCAAGTGATCATGTACTTTGTGCCAGTACACGCGAACCCTAAAAACCTGCACAGGGTTTAAAGCTAGTAAATTGTCCCATTTTCAGTGAGTCATAAGTGAAGTATAGTGGCCTCTACCGTTTACGCTATAATCTTGTCCCATTCCCGCTAAACTCTGTAGCTCAATTTCCCTCCCCGCTGCAGTGCGAGTACCCGTACTCGTAGCAGCGACGAGTAGCGCTGGATGTGTCTGTAATACAAATATCATTAGATATATATATATAATCATACCGCCGTTTCTAATCAAAGAATTCTTTAACAACCCCCCCTTGACCAAGGCATAGCTCTAATCACGGGACACCCCCAAGTTTTGGGACGATCGCCAAGACAAGATAACCAAACTTTGTGTTGGGGGTGTTGCGGGAGGGGGGGGGGGGGGTGCTTGCGGTGTGTGCGGTGTTGCCGGGGTTAGACATCCGGCCCACCGATGGGTCATTTTCGGAGACAACTCTCGCCGCAACTTGACGCTGTGCTACTCGGGGGCATGTGCGTCACCCCACGGCGGCCTTCGATCTCGCTGCCGCATCTTAAAAGCTTCTAACAGCAGTCTTAGGACGCTATATGTGGCGCGTTGAGGTTGGTGGGGTGGACTTGCTGCAGTCGGCGTATGCGGTCATGGAGAGACCCCTCTGTCGGCGGCGCACCCGGCCGCTGATTGCCTTAGGACCGCCACCCCGTTATCAGCTCGTTTGGCCAGCAACAAAGACGGTCAGAGGCTCGAGCCCATTTAGTGATCACTAAATGGGCTAGCGTTGGAGTTATTGGCTCTAAACTACGCTGTGATACCATTCCTAGCACACTCGGCGGGCGCGGCAACTAACAAGAGTGGGCTACTCAAATGGGCACCATCGAGTCGTCCGGAGACGCGGGAGATCGCCCCTAATCCGGCGCACCATTTTCAACTCGTCCACATGGCTTACCAAGGGGTGATAACCGCCGGGACGGCCGCCTCGACATTATCTAAACGTGTTCATGGGGTTTTCTAACAATTTAGTTGTCCTAGTGCCACCGTACGCTCTGTTAGTGGTTTTAACCGGTTAGGTAACGGTACCATCGGGTTTCAGTACGGGTTGCCCCATCGCCCGCGATTCCTGCGCTCCCGGCCGGGGAGCTACTTAGGACAGCCACCAACAACTCGTCTGCCATCCTCGAGCTCGCTGCCTTCGGCAGTGGCTTCGTGTACTTGTGCGCGCGAGGGTCACAGAGGCTGAACAAGTCTTCACCGAGGTTCATCCACCCGGTGTTGAGTCGTCCGGCCGCGCACATACTTTACAACATCAGGCAACGACAGACGGCCCCTCGGGAATGTGGTAATGTGGTCGCAGTGGGATGCGTTTGCGCATCTCGTCCCGGCGCGTCTCCGACGCTTTCCACTGCAACGTCGGCACAAGGACCACGACAACCTGCAGCTGCTCGCCGGGGGGCAGCTTTACCACCTGGCGTGCTTGACGTCTCGTGGTGGCCGTAACTACCAGAGTCCGCCTCCGGGTTTGGAACCTCGGCGGCCGTCGGTGGTGCAACAGCGGCGGCCGCCTCGTCGTCACCCTCGCTCCGACATCATAGGCATCGTAACGGGCCAGCGTAGGCTACAAGGGCCTCTACGCCGGCCAACCCGCTTCCGATGTCACGACATCTCATCTGTGACAACACAAGCAGCTGCGCGCGCCGGGGGGCAGCTCCGCCGCCCAACGCGACTTGTGCTTTTCGTGGCGTGGCCCCGGTCCCCAGGAGAGACGCGTGGCGCACAAACACAACCTCCCCCCCGCCCGGTCAACTCCGGTCTTGCCTTCCCCCCACTCCGGAAGCTCCCCGCAGGCCAGACCCCGCCTCCCGGAAAACCTCACCACCAGAGACACATCCCCTGAGGCTGTCCGCCGCACCCTCCTTGTCCAAGAAGCGGTCGATCGAATGGACCGCAGCTTCCCCGCAGACGCATCAGCATCGCAAAAAGAATTGCCTCCCTCAGCACGGGCGGCCCTCTCCACTCCCTCACTCCATCTCCCTCACCCGCGCTCCCCAGGGATGACGAGCGGATGACCGACGAAGAACCAGACTCAGCCGCCGAGCTCGACGACTTGGTCGAAGAAGAAGACTACATGAACGCAAACGGGGAAGGCCTCTGAGCCCCGCATGCCCACACAAAAAAACCCATGCGCCCCGATCGAAGCGCGAATCGCAACCTCCGATGGCCTCGCGTCATCCACCATATTCCCCCCAATCACAACAACCACTACCACACGCTTGAGACGGCATCTCGGTTGGTGGCGGAGGCCCACGTACGGGGCGTGGGGCAGGGCGGGACGCCTCGACTGCCTCAGTCCGCCCGCGCTTCCTTTGCGGAACATACCCCACCAATGTGAATGGACGGCAATATGGCGCCGCCCTAGCTAGACGCCTACCCGAGCAACGGGTCGAAGTTGCACATAGAGAACTCTCTACTTTCCCTCACAGACTGGTACTGGTACGTACAAGCGCACACAAAACTATTATTTTTGAGTAAGAAAAAGGACCAACACTCCGCGATTCCCAGAGGAGGGGGGTTGCGTGCCCCCCTCACCCCCAGGCCGCACGACTCCTGCGGGATGTCGACGCCAACCACTGCTCCACCTCCCCACGGAGACGGTGGCTCGGTTGATCCACGCCCAAAGCGCCCGCGGGCTGCTCGGCGTGGACTGGAAACTCTGATCCGGCTAGTCGCTGCGGCGACAGACAGCCGAACTCGTAATTCAAAACACCGCGACGACCCGCGACACCCGCGCGCGGAACAATACTCACGTACAGTACACACACACAAAGAACGCGCAGCAGCGGAACGACGCCTCGATCCGGCCGACAACCATCCTGCGAGTCGCCCCGCGGATGAGCCACACCCGCCGCCGCCGCCACCACAGTACCGGCACCACGCCGCGCCTACATCCATGGACATGTGTCGCGACCGCTCTCGCTTCTATGCCCGCCGGGGCATAGCTATTCGATCAGGGGGCAAATCCCTTCAAACACTGGACGACCTCCCTTCCAAAAACCCCCTGGGCCGCCGCCGCTGCGGATCCCGGGATAAAAAACCGCGCGATGCTCCGCGGCGCCCCGCTATCCAACGCGGCGCCCGGACTTATCTACCGACCCAGACTCTCAGCTGCATCAGCGTTCCCACACAACATCTGCGGCGCTGCCCACATCCTGACAACAGCCCCAGCGCTACAAGCCCCGCTGACTCTACCGTCCGGAGGGGGCCACCTCGACTCGCTACTCCTCACAGGTCAGTACAGCGATCCACACCCGCGGGCAGGCTACTACATTACGTATTCAGTACTGCCGACCGGCCCAAACCCCCAGCATAACGCAGCGGAACAATACCGCCAGCTACTGGCAGCGCAATTACTGGAGCGCGCAGGTAAGGGCTGCACACTCAGCCTGGGCACCCTGGACGCAATGGAGATCGTTCCGCTAGGCACCCGCCCCTCACTCGTGTGGGACACAGCGCCGGCGCACCCCCCATCGATCCCTTCCAGACTCGCACGCACTGGCTATCACTACGCAGAAATACGTTTGAAAGCCGGCAGTCATGTAGACGCACTCCTCGCCTTTCTAGCCGAAGGACCCGGGTGTGGCTGCCCATGGCCCGACACCGCTACCCCATGCCGCACGTATCGGACGACACAGAGCTGGAAGCAATATTGCGCACACAGATCCCAGTTTTCGCGCGTAGGCCGCTGCCGGCAGCAGGCACCGCACGCACAGCACGCGACACTCAGGTCGCCAGCGCGGCATTCGAGGGCCTCTCAGCTCCGGAGGCTGTCCACTTGCTCAGCGAGGCCCTCCTTGCCACGCTTGTGCAAGATCTCAGCCGCCCTGAACACAGCAACGCACTAGCCAGAGCGGCAAAAGCCTCGGACCTGCCGGAGGCTGTGGCGGCACTAATTGATCTAGCCGACGCCCTTCAGCCCCTCGGATAAGTTAGGACAACAAAAGCCACTTCCGCACAACCCCCCTCCCTCTCCTTTACCACCCCCATCCTCCCCCACAACCCCATACACATGCAGACATCCTCAGTACCGGTTATTCTGCAGCACCCCCAACAACCAGCCTCCACCATCACCGTTACAGTCCGCCCCCCCTCCCGTGCTCACAGAAAGCAACCCCCGGAGAATGGAAGGCACAGTGGCACCTGGCCCTGCAAACCGGCATCCTCATCCAATCCCGGTCCTTCCTCACTCTCCCATGCCCAAACCCAGACACAGGCGTCCTCCCGGACCACCACTGGCTGCCTAAAATACTTCATAAAATCACAAACATCCTGCAATACAACCTATCTGCCTATGCCCCCACTCCCACTCTCCACCCCAGCCCACTGCTCTCCTTCCCAGACGGTACATGGTTCCGCGCAGGCCAAGCCCGCCTCACATCAGCCATGAAAACCTCAACAAATATCATCTTAGTTTCCCCTAAGCTCTATAGTCTTCTGGTAGCGGCGTCCCACGAGCCTTGGACAGTTCTCCTCGCCCACACCTACCCGTATAGAGGCGACATGCTGCACGCCCATGCAGACATCACGGTCAACCCCTACCGCAAATCAATGTTGGGGGGGCACTACACCGATGCCCTCACCCAGTATGCCAATGCCCACATCCCGCCCCACACGGACCCCACCCCCTTCCTCCCTACCGCCTCACCAAGAACCGCGCCCCCCCCCCCCCCCCCCCGAGATAATTGCACACACTATACCCCTGGGTTGCACACCTTATCGCCCACGACATCCCATCCCAATGGCAGCTCCCCCCAATCAACCCGAAAGCCAAGCCCAACCCCAGAACCCTTACAACCCAACCGCCGTCGACCATACCTCTATCATCAACCCGACCAACCCAGGAACCCACACCAACCCCTCCCACCAAGACCCACATCCAAACCCCCCAGCAACGGCAGCTGCAGCCATGAGCGGCGCCACATTCCCTGCCTCCAGCCGCCACAGAGACGGCACCCCGCCACTCCCTCGCAGCCTGCAAACCGCCTTCGCATCCCAAGCAAATCCCCGCATCCATGTGGAGCCGGCAGCGGATGCCGCCCAACCCCCGACACACCCCCTAAACACAGCCCTCACACCCGCGCAGCCAGCAGCGGCCACCGCAACAAAGGACACAGAGATGGACAACGGCCCTAGTAGCCCTCAGGGCAACATCATGAACGCCCCACAACAGCCGCACCCGGATCCCCATGCAGTGCCGCCGGAGGGCGATACCGGTCAGCAAACCACTAACCACCCCAACGACGGGGGCGAGCAGATAGACGCGGACTATCCCACCCCAGCGCAGGCTACCCGCCTTAGCATGTTGGCTAAGGGCAAGGAAGCTGTGGCACCCCATCGCACAATGACATGTCAGACAAGCGTCCGCACAACCCCAGGCAAAGGGTCAGCGAAGCACGCACTTCTCGCACTCAGACCAACCACCAAATCCACATCAACAGGAGGCGGGGGCATCAGCAAGAAATCAAAATCCGCCTGCACACCCATTGCTGATCTCCGCCATCAAACCCCACTGCGCACCGGCCTCCTGTCCAGCGCTAAACTAGCGGCCAGCAGGGAGACAACATCCGCAGCAGACGGCTCACTCCTCCTCCCATCCCACATTACGGCCTACCCCTCTGAGGCGGCATCCACAGGCCACAACCAGGCCGCCCCACTTGCCGATGAATAGTAACCCCCTTGTCCCCTTCCCTCGTCCTCTCTTATGTAATCAGACAGTCCCGTTCCCCTCCCAAAACGCCAATCGACCTTGCCCCCGAACACTGCCCAGGGACCCAAGCGCCGCCAACAACACCCCCTGCCCAATGAACACATGCCATCCAGTATGGTCTAGCTGGTGCCACCTTAACTATATATGAGGCAGACCCTAGCGAACTTACGCAGATCGCACAACTGCCACCTTCAGCCCCCGTTAGCACCCCAACGGGGGTGTTCAATGTAGACGAATTGCAAGCATTGTACCCGGGCCAGTACCAATACTCCACAACACTGGGCCACATACATACCCTATGGACAATCGTTGCGCAGGCCGCAGGACACGCTATTGGAATCTATCGCCGGATATACTACAAACCCAGCGATATCACCCCGCCGGGCTTCCATCACAGTGGACGCGCCGGGATCACTTCCCCCCCCCCCGGCAATGGTCCAACTACCGACACCCACAGCACCCTTATTCCGGTATGGCAGGACCATAGCCACTTCGGCGTAATATCCCTCACCGCCACGGCATGGACATGGTTGGACCCCCTCCACACCCCTCCCCCACCATGGCTTCTCCCCACAATACGCCGAATGATCCAAAACTTTCACCGATTGCAAAATACCCCATCCCCCCCCCCCCCCCCCCCCCCCGCTTCCTAGTCGGTTGACTATCTGCCTCCCCCCCCCCGTCAAACAGATGGGTACTCCCCATGCATGATCATGTGCCACCCAGTGCCTAATGATGATCTCCGCTCTCATGACCGACGTCCCACCAGCCACAATAAGGTGCCACCCGCGAACATATGTCTACGCCATGCACAAAGCCATGTGGCGCTTGGCTACACAAGGAGCACCGCTCCCCTCGTGGCGGTTCCATCGGGAACACGGAACCCGCCCATCTGCACCTAGCGGCGGCCCGCGGTCACATGCCCGGACCGCCGTTATCCCAACCTCACCAACCCGGACCACCACTCGACCGAACAAACGACCCCTGGTGCCCGCTCCCACATCCTCCTCACTAGGCGACTCGGAAGCAACGGCCACACGAAACCGTCCCACGCCCCTTCCAACCCAAATTCCAGTCCGTGCCTCGAAAGCTCCGAAACCCTCCGCGCACCCCCCCACAGTTGCCCACCCTCGACCACACTTGTCAGCCCCCGCCCGTGTACGCCGCCCGAACAAACGCCTCCTTGACCCCACAGACACAGTAAACCCGCCCCCTCACACGGGAGCCCTGCCCCACACCTCCAACTCCCAACCGCAGCCCTCACACCCCCGTGACGGCCCCTCCGTCCCGCTGGGGTCCGCACGTCGGCCCATCGCACACCACAAAAGCAACACACGGCCCGCGGCTCCCGCCTCGGTCCGCCAAAGGATCAAAGAACCGACCCGCCGCAGAATCCACGCCCGCCCCCTCCGGAACCGGAACGCAACCGACCAATACACCACCCGTGCCGATCTCAGCCCGCTCCGGGCCTTGCTAACCTTGAGAGAGAAAGCCGCAGCTAAGTCCCACATGTTTGACCTCCAATTCCAGCCGACGGCTACCACCAGGTCCCACCGCCGCTATACCACCCACGCCCCCGCCTCGCTCGGACTCGGTACATGCCCTCACATGCCCATCTTTACTCCGACTCATGGCCGCCTTGGCCCCCACTCTCAGCGGAGCACTGTGCAAGACGTCGAGGACACTCCGCGCGAAGACCATCGAACGCATATAGAGACAGATTACACCTCAGAGCTAGACTTCGCCCACACGCCACCGACCCGACATCTGAATGGCACCGCCTGCCTATCTACCCGCCCCAGGCCCCGCCACTCTCCAACCCAACCGACCCCGACCCCGGACTACCATCCACTCCCCGCCTCCCCCCCACATCTGCACATCCCACACCCCCCGACCCCCCCGGCGACCCTCACATCCTTCAACCTCAGAGGCTCGAAATTCACCCTCTATGACGTGCACACATATCTACTCACGGACTGCCCGGACGTAATGATACTCACAGAAACAAAACGTCCGAACCTCGGCAGAGATTGGCGCCTCCTCCTCCCATGATACAAAATATTCATGGGACCATGCCTCGTCTCGCAGGAAGGCCATAGGACGGCAGGACTCATGATAGCGGTCCGCAAAGGTGCCTATGCCAGCACGGAGGCGCTTCCAATCCCGGCCCACCTTACCCCATACGTCCTTGTCCTTCGCCTAACTGCCACAAACAACCGGACCACATACTTTACGGGCACCTACCTCCCGCAGCTCCGCAAAACGCCCGAGAAATCCAAATACGATGAAGTAATCCGTTACATCGTCTCCACCAACGAGACTACCACGAAGGCTGGCTCCCCACACGTCGTAGGAGGAGACTTCCATCTCCCGATCACAGCCACGCACCCCAACAAAAAACATATACAGCCCCTGGCGGACGCCGGCATGATGCAATGGCACCACGAAGTGCCCACGTTCATTCCAGCGAACACGCCCATCGACCACTGGCTCATTGGGGGCGCGACCCCGCCCCCCACCCGCCTCACTGCAGAAACCTTTGAACCGGACTTCTGCTGTGACCACAGAGGCCTGACAACCAAGCCTCCGAGCGCCCTTCTTCATCTTGAGCCGCCCGCGGCACCCCCGCCACGGGGACAGACCACACGCAAATATCAATTTACGCTCGTCTCCCAATTACCCCGGGGCAGCAGCGGCGTACCAACATGGCACTGCCGAAACCGAACAACTCGCCCAACAATTCACGAAATCTTGGTCGGGAGCCTCAACGGAATACACCACAACAGATATCGATGACATGGCGGCCGACCTCATGGCCCTCCTCAATCTACACCTCGACCACGCAGCAACAATATGGCCCACAAAGCCATCCCCGGACCCCTCCACCTCCCCTAAACCGCGCCTCCCCGGGGGACACCTCCCCATCTATCTCGCTCCCCATCAAACACAAACGCGTCATCCGGCACCTCCGCAGACTCACCCCAGACGCGCGTCGCCTCACGGCTCCGAAACCAGGCACCCCGGACGCCGTAATCAACGCAAGAAGAGCTTCGGTGCGCGACAGAGCTCGGGACATTCTCAAGCCCGACAGCGGAGACACACCCCTCACGCCGGACGCCATACTTACCGAGTGTCGCAAACCACACGAGCCACGAGATAAAAATCGCCACAAGAAAGTACGACGCGTACCGGAAAATAACAACAACAAATCATACGACGCTAACCCCCGTATGTTCCACAGCCGCCTCAGTGCTCGAGCGCAAGGACAGAAGAGCACCACCCCCCGAATGACGCATGTAAACACCGCAAAAGCCAAAGGCCTCACAGACGACCCGGCGAGGGCTGCCATAGAAAGCCATGACGCCGCACAAGTCGCCAAAGCCACCCCTGACATCCTAGGGACACCCCCTTGGGAACTTCCGACCAACCCCGACCCATCCAAGATCGAGCCAAAGGACGATCCCAACGCCCGTCTCTCCTCCCAATACTCCCGCACCCTTCTACACGAGACCAATCGACGAACATATGTCGGCCACCCCAATCGACCCACCCCAATCGACGAACATATGTCGGCCACGACTTTGCGGACGACATAAGCATTACCACTTCCCCACTAGCGGACATGAAACTCCAACTCACCAAACTCTCCGAATTCAGCGAATACACAAAAATGTCGGTAGAAGTCTCCAAATGCAAGGCCACTGGTTCCCGTATGTAGACCAAAACCCCTCTCCCCCGCGAACTGGGCGGCCCTCTCCCAACAACACTTGGTTATCTATCCTTCCGCGCACCGCATGCCGCCCACAACTCGGCCCGCCGGTCCTACACCCCCAGCGCGCCCCAGCCCAGGCCCGCACGGCCCAATTCCGCACCTAACCCCTCACAGTCCACGCAACCCCCCTGCCAGCGAGCGACGTGACCCGCATCACCTCCACAGCCCGAGGACCAGATGGCGTCAACCAATACCTCGTCCACCGGGCCCCGGAAATCCTCAACCTTGCGGAAATCAACGCCCAAAAACACATGGGCTTCATTTCGGCCTCGTGCACACCCATCACACAAGACTGCCTTCCGCCACGAGAAGTAAAAAACGCCGGTCGACGCCACTGTACCCACTGCCACCTCCCAGCTGCAGGTATTGTCTGGAACTGCCCAGTCACATGGTGCCATAACGTGGTCCACCCCGCTTGCGTCCTCGCCACGGATGCCAGGTGTGCCAAATGCGTCCTTAAAAACAACCACAACGACACCACCCACCATTTCGACTGAGGTCCAATGGGAACCAGCCTGGCAACTAGCCGAATCCATTATATAGGATACGAAATCCGGACCGCGCGCACTCAATGCAAGCCATCGCATTCGAACCAGACTCGAAGCCCCGGAATTCCCCTCCGCTCAACCGGCCGCGTGGCACCCCCCCAAACACCAAGTGGAAATCAGACTCGCCACCATTAATCCGGACCTGGACTCCCTATCTACGGGGGAATTCTACTTCAGCGTCCGGGACACACACTAACTAGTGCTCCACAGCAAGCCGGACGGCACAGCCTCCCATACCCTCGACCGCCGAAGGGTCGAGCACCTCCACTTTCTCTTCAGACCGGACCGAACAAACAAGACGTTTGCAAAATAGGTTTATGCGCTCCTGAGCAGAGTGGGTACCCTTACGAGTGCCGACGACAATTCCAAACACCAAATCCGAAGAAACAGATGGGCCACGGATGACCGCTTTACACTGGCAATCATGACCGCCCTCCATGCCCGCACAGAACTTTTCAGCGACCCCCTCAACAAGTCGATCTACACCTCCCAATACCATAGTCTGTACCCCGAAGATGTAGTTTTTTGGCGCTAGACCCCCCAACGACCTGTACTTGTGGGCTGAACCGTCCCTCGCCAACCCCGAATACGATGACAAATATATGCTGAAAGCGGTGCAACACGCTCTCCGTAGCGTGCACGCTCAAAGGCAGGAGTCTACCGCCACGGTGCTCATCCTCCCCGAGTGGGAAGACGCACCCTACAAGAAAGCTCATCTCCTCAACCATCCCTACATGCAGAAATTATGCGAGCTCCCCGCGGACCTCACCAAATTCCGGTCCCCATACCAACACACCGAGACAGCCCCGAACAAGGACCTCGGCACCAAATGGCCGGTGGGAGTGTACTTGGTGGCTTCCGCCCCCTACCTCGCAAACGTCAACGCAGCGGAAGCTTCGACCAAGATGTCGGCTGCCCTCCGGGTCTTGTACCCCGGCCGCACGCCGCACTTCCACATTAACACCACCCAACGACCAATAGGCTCGGACGCAGCAAGAGCAGCAACATCATGCCCCCGTCTTCCGAGACCGCCTCGCGACTGGCGGATACCACCCGCCGCACAGGAACTCCGCCCATTGACGTCACCAATCCCGTCCATACAACTCCTAGAATGACGGCACGACCCGAAACGCTTTACATACACCGACGGCTCCCGCATCCTCCGCGGCGGAGCGGTGGGAGTCGGTGCCGGGGTCTACACGCCGGGCAATAAACCCATCGCAGTGGGAGTGGACGCGGACAATATTCGCCGCGCATCACCAGAGCTGAACTGGCCGCCATATCGGTGGCACTCGAGTCTGACCTACCGAAGCACATCCTCTCAGATAGCGCAGTCTCCCTTCACCTAATAGAGCGCATGATGTACCGGCCGGTCACCTTACGACGCCACGCTCACAAAATACTACTCGAACATACAGTACGCCAACTCCGACACCGAGCGGATTTGGGACTCCGAACTATCCTCCAGAAAGTCAAAGCCCATATTGGGGTCGAAGGCAACGAACAAGCCGACACCACCGCCGGCGAAGTAGCCAACGGGACAATCCCACCTGACACTATCGTAACCGTAGGCGCGACTCCCGAACCAACCGATCACGTGTGGCTGAACCCATGCCAAGGCGCGCCGACCACCACTCACACCCCCCACAACTTGAAAGCCGCCCTTCGGAAACACGCCAACGCTACTGTAGGCTGCGACGCCTCCGACGAAACCCTGCACTCCCACCTCATAGACCCGGCGTTGGCCACATGTGTAATGCCGGACCTCGTCACCCCCTCGGACATCACCACCTCGGAAGGAATCCACAGGCTGGAATTCATGTGGGGAACACACTCAAGCCGAATGAGACGCAAAGGCCAGCCGTCCTTCACATGCGGGAAATGCGGACAGCACCTCAGCAATGGTCACATGGCAGGCAATTTCCCCTCCATGGCAGGCCTAAAGACAGACCGACACAATAGCGCGCTTAAACTCCTCCTCAGCGAGCTGGAAGTCCTAAACGGCGGTCGCTGGCACGTACTATCCACGGACGCGGGCAACAAACCTGTGGCTGACTTCTCCTCCCCCAACAGAGACTCCCTGATCTCCGACCTAACCGACCGAATCACACACAGAGTCCCGTGCATCAGCATCCCCGACCGCCTAGCGGACGCCCAAGAAGGGGAAACCGAAGGTCCCTGTGCCGCCCAAGCACCCACCCTGCTCCCCACGACCATGCTACCCCCTCACCTCCGCCCTAAACACTGTAAGCCGGACGCAGTACGCATCGTCGGATTCGACAGGGACCCGGCCACCGAAACCATATCTCCCAGCACCGATCCTAGAGCAATCCAAATGATACAGATAATCGAATTCAAATATTGTACTGATCTCAATCATGCCACCGTGCACGCTCTCATCCGCGAAAAATACCAACACATGGTGAGCGCCCTACGTCAACAAGGATGGCAGTGTCCGATTGAAATCATTCCCGTCACCCTCAGCCGCAGCGGCACCATGCAAAAACTCACACTAGAAGCCATCCATAGCCTCTCGGTCCTCCGCCCCAAGAAGCAACCCCCGGACAAACCCCCTCCACCTCCCAGCGCCGCTGCAATCCGCCTCTGTAGGAAACTCCAACGACACTCAATCGGATGGCTACATACTCTCCTCCGTATATCCCGACAGCCCCTCAAACCTGCCATGTCCAACCTCAGTACCTCCCACACACCCCGCACGCACACCCACCGTTAACACACACGCTTTCCGCAGACCACCGTACTCGACACCCCCGCCACGGCAGGGGGGAACAATACCAAGCGGCATGGAAGGAGGAGGGGCGCGGGCGATAAGGAGGAAGGCCGGAAGCTGCATCCGTAATCCCTAGGGTTCCCACAGCGGTTGGATAAAGCAGGTCCCAAAAGCAACTCGGCTTGGGCTGTGGAGAGCAGCAAGTCAGCACGTTGTGAATCAATTTCAATTTCAATTGCACATAGAGGCCAAAAACCTAGAGGAATCCGATGCCTAGGGCTCTGTAATGAACTGGGCGCGGAAAACGGAGATGCCGCGAAGTCGGAGACAACATATATGAGGGGCGGCCCAAGGCTGCGACGGAAGGAGGCGGGGATGGAAACATAAGAGGAAGGCTGGTAGCCGGAGCTGTAATACACATCTGTGTCCCTACTATGGTTAGAGATGGCAGGCCCTAAGAGCGACTCAGTCTGGGCGGTGGAGAGCATCAGACTAGCATGTTGTAATCGATTTCAATTTAAATTTTTTTCGTGGCGTCAACATAGGCCTGCGACTTGTGAAGTGGTTGGCAGCCGTAGCTGGCGGTGCCGCAGCGGCAGCCGCCTCACCGCACTCCGCGAAGCAAGACCCGCGGCGACAGCTTACCGAGTCGGTGGGTCCTACGACATCGCCGACAACCGACCTCCACACACTTAAGAGCCGGTACGGCACGACCACACTGGGCCCCACGTTCCCGCGCCCCAAAGCGTTGTGCGCTTCACGCGCCGCCCTTAACGTGAGTCGGCAAGACGACCGCCGTGGAGATGGCAGCGGCCTCACACCACTGTCATCGCGCGGGGTTGCGTGTACAACCTTCGTAATGTGCATCGCAAGTACATGTGCAGGGTTATTAACAACTTGCCATCGCGTCGCGTTCAACGTACCATTACTTCACTTGGCTGTACGCGGCGCGCTCGTGCGCTCATATGCGCGCAGCGGTAGCGCTACTCGTCCTCTTGGTGCATGTGCCACTGCTCCCCTGCTGGGCACTCGTCGCCAAGCTTGGCCGCTCCTACTGGCATGCAATTCCGGCTCGTGGCCGCACGCAGTCACGGCGCGCGGCAAATGTTGTAGGGCACCGTCGAGAGACGGCGCCTTAATTCAGCGACTCGTCCGGCCTATGTCGCGCCGGCGTTCGCGCCGCCAACATCTCCCATCCGCGTCGATAATGCGCCTGCGCCTCGATTAAGGTTCCTAACCTCTCGGCGCGAGACCCCTTCAACTCAACTAGACATCGTCCGCCTTCGCCATGTCCGCACGCCTGCCGACCGCCCAAGCTCACAGCCGTAAACGGACCGCGGATAAACTGGCAAAATCTACCAAACTCCATCGCATGTTGAAATGATCTAAACGTGTTTAATGGGGTTTCCTATCAATTTGACTGTCCTAGTGCGACCCGTACGGTTTGTTAGTGGTTTTCATCATGGTTGGGCTGCAGCCCACCTTCCAGTACTGCAGGCCGCAGTGCAGTATTGCAGGCCGCATTGCAGGCTGCAGTGCAAGCTGCAGTAGCACTGAAACTGATGATTATAGGGAAGGGCGGGACAGTGAAGGGCAAAGGGGCAGCCATTTCGGATGCAGAGGGGCAGCAATCGTGGTGGAAGTTGTAATGTATCATTAAATTGCCTACATAGGGGAAAGGCCCACTGTGTGTACATTTGTGTGTGTCCACTACAGATGATGTCCCAACGCATGCGTAGTGAAACACGCGTAAAAAACATGATGGCATAAAAACTCCTATAATCCCCCGCCTCCTCATCCGCTGGCTCGGCTCCATACTGCTCCAGCATGAACTCCTCCGCTTCCCATTGAATGCGGTCGGCCTCCCCCTTGCCCCCTGGCTGGCCAGCCAATCCTCTCCGCATGGCTTGAGTAAATCCGCCGCCACGGCGCTGAAAGCAGCCTCCCCGTAGTACGACGCCAGTAGCTCCCTGACCTTGGCATCCAAGTCCAAGTTCTTCAGAACGAAGACGCAGGCACCCATGTTATCCAGGTTCACTCTATTTCTTAAGTGCATGGTGATAAGACCAGCAAGAGAGCACGCGCTCGCACTCAGTCTGTGAGCCCGGCACACAAAAAGCAATCCTAGTTACTTCAGAGATAAGGGGGAAGGAAGAAGCATGATTCTTCCACCACCTCAACGGGTCCTTTGTCATGTTGGGGAGCAGGTTGCAACAACGGAAGGTGCGCAGCTCAGCCTCCGCAGCTGAAAATACCCGGCGCAGCGGCATGCTTGTTTTTCGTAAAGGTGAAACTAACAAGCACGTACGTCGGTGGTCATACACAAGTTAGGTAATTGATGGGGCGGGAGGATGGGCAGTAGTTGGGGCAGAGGCAGAGACAGGGGCATACGTTGGTGAACCTGGTTTTCATCGGGGTGATGAACGTTCGCGCTGCCTTGCCAAAGCGGGCGCACACATCGGCGTACAATGTCCACCCCTTAGAAGACTTCTTCGTCCAGGTGGCACAACTTTGCAGCCGTGTGGTGATCTTTTTGACTTTGATGGTCTGCGGGTAGGGAGCAGGCGGCAATCGGCAAACGTCAGCCAACAGTAAAGCAGAGGTAAAGTTAGCAGGTGTGTTGTGTGTGTAGGTGTGGGGGGGGGGGGGAGGGGTTATACCACATATGTTTTGCTTTGATCAAGAGCACAACTCCGTTGCAGTGCTGGCCGCGGCGGCGGCGGTGATGTCTTCCGCCATCGCCTCGTCCGCCATTGTCGCTGCGCCCTGCTTCGCGGCAGACTGGTCTCCCTCCATATAATTGACGAAGAGTGACGAGAAGAGGATGACAGGTAGTGGTGCCTGAGTGAGGGTGAAATGATGATAGGTTCGGCTGGTGTGTGTGGTCCACTGGTCTGTGCCCCGATGCGGCGACGTGTGATGGTACGAGCGAGTACGGTGCTATCCTCGGCGCTCCGACCGCCGGAACCGTCGCCATATGGCTTATTCTCATTGGCGGGCGCCATCCAAACGTTATCCAGTGAGATTTGGGGCACTTTGGGTAACTGCATTGCAGCCCGTTTTCGGGAAGTACTGCAGGATGCAGTGTAGTAGCTTAACTGCATGTTGCAGTTTCTGCACGCTACAGTGCAATAGATACTGCAGCCCAAGCCTGGTTCTAACCGGTTCGGCAACCGGTGCCATGATCGGGTTTCAGTACGGGCTGCCCCATCGCCCGCGAGCCCTGCGCTCCCGGCCGGGGAGCTACTTAGGACAGCCACTAGCAGCTCGTCTGCCATTTTCTCGCTCGCTGCCTTAGGCAGCGCCCTCCCGTTTCCGCCTCCGCTATGCGTCGCGACTCAAATGGGCCCTGAAATGCCTAAGAAGCGGTGTCACGCTGATACTGGTGGGTGTTATGGTGATAGCTTGGGCGCAGCGTTAGAAAGACCGACTGGTTAGATATATTTACCGGAACATGATTGATACACACAGTTACATACAAAAACACCCATACAAATTTGTTGTTAGTTTTTAGTACGCGTTACACGTAGACCCGTTGCAGGAGTGTGGAATCCAGAGAGCCGCAAGGATCAATTAGAGTCCCTGTATACAGTCAGCGACGTACAGACTCACAGACTCATCACCCCACATTTAATATGGTAGGATTAGTAAGAGACTTGGGCCCTATTCCTCATATATTCCACAATATGCCAGTATTTGACGATCAAGCAGACTCTATTCTCTGTAAACTCGCGCTAATATTACATCATGAACATACGAGTGCGACCAGCATATCGCTGCTGTACCGATAAAACTAACGCTAGAAGGGTGGCAAAACACAGCCAGGCACCGCCGTTTCATTTTTTGCCACCTACACGCTAGCTAGTAACTAATATGACTCGGACGTAATACTGTCCCCCAACATCCGCTTGTGGGTGACCCAAACCCTTGCTATGCCTCATACTCTAATTGCTTCGTCAATTGGACCAAAAAGAATAAGAACTACTGTCGTTGAGGCATTGCCAGGATTACATAGACGAAATGTACAAGAAAAGACACGTGCACGCAGCAAACATGGATACAAACAAACACGACACACACATACACACAGGCGCGCGCGCACGTATGCATGCGCGCACACAGCACACTTGTACAAGATCTTGGCCTTCAGAGAGCTGCACGCTACGCGCTTTAAGTAGTGGACCCTATGCGGGTTCTTGCAGCCGGACAGGAAGACAACCAGCCGGTTTAGCATCCAAGACTAGGCAGGAACAAATTAATAAGAATTTTCAAATTTGTACAAGATCACGGACTGCCTATACCCCTAAAAAGCAAGGCTGGCAGGAGGAGATGCATTGACATCATACACAGGCACCAGCACCGGCGAAGTTTCCGCTCATCCCTGCAATACGACAAAACGCCGGCGCTGCATGAGACGTCTTGTTTTCGTCCGGGCCAACTATGCGGCTCAAACCTAAAACACTCGAATAAACACGCCCTCTGCCCTTGTGTCTATTTTATGATTACATTAATTACATTGTAATATTGGAAGCGTTTGTTATTTACATGGATACGTGACAAAAATGAAGAATATTTGAAGACAATAAATTATTACTTTCTGAGAGCAAGCGTACGTGTTCATACTATAGTCGCATAGGGAACCGCACTTCATGTCGGGTACAAGTGCAGCATCGTTACATTGCATTCATAATAGACACGCCGAGTCACGTTGAACTGGCATCACTGTGCCATGCATGTCGCCATTCAAGGAAGCAGCAAGATCTAAATTAACGATAATCAGTTGTCGGGCGGGTGTCATCGAAGACGTAAACCTGCAGGAACCCGCCTTCCAGGACACCTTGAGCGCCGTTGCGATGAATGCCATCTGCAGCACGGGTAGCTGCACTGCCGGCTCCCAGGCGCTGCTGTGCCGGCATCCCTGTCGCTGCCTGACGGCCAGTATATACCACTGGGTAGTTGTAGATCAAGAGGTCCAGCTCAGACTCGATATCTCTCTGCATGTACAGGTAGGGTGAACCAACATATCACACGACACATTCACAGCGAGGCAGCGTCAGGTGAGGAGGCAGTGACCCCAACAGCAGACGCAAGGAGCACATATCAGTGACGGCCCAGCCTCCGCCTCATCCCCTTGGTATGAAATCCTGCGCATGACCCCACAAAAGTGGCGGTGAGAAGCGGAGGACCCGCAGCGACTCATCGGAGTCCTACTCACCGGCTTGTGGAGGTTTCTGCGCGCCATGTTGAGTAGGCTTCTTGCTAGCGAGAAGGTGACCTCCACCTGCAAACATACATCTCAACGCTGTCACAATAGAGGCCACGCTTTGAGGTACATATGTGGAAAGGAGGAGAGCGGGGAGAGTGGGGGGGGGGGGGGGGGGAATGCATGTCCATGCAGCAAGTGTGCAAAAGGCATGAAAGAGCTGCTCGCTGCCGCACCGCCTCTGCGGAGTGCGGCGTCTGTTGCGTGGAGGCCCACTCAAAGGCGTTCTTCTCGGCATGCCATTGCGTTGCGATGATTGGATACTGAGCCCCGTGTCCGCGCCATACACGACATGTCCAATATATCCGTCAGTTTGTGCATGGTACACCATCCTGCATGTGTGTGTAGAGGAAGCGGGGCCGGAGTGGCAGCATGGCGCCCAGCATTAGCAGCCCCACCTGCCTCGCCTCCACGCTTGACACGTACTCCACGCCCTGCTTGTCCTTTGAGGTGCTGAGCACTTGGAAGAACTGCGACAGCTTGGCATCGCCTGTGAACACCTGCGGGCTGATGGCAAACTGGTGATTCTCCTGTGTCAGCGGCTGCGTGGTCATCAGCTGCAGCAACTCGGGTCGAAATGTGCTGAATGTCCGGCTCAAAGCGGCGTCGCTTGTGAACTCCAGGCGCGTGGCGACGTTGCCCGAGTCAAAGCTGAGGCATGCGTGCAGCAACACCATGTCAGCCAGCCGCAGTATCCGATTGATATGTTATGTGTTATGGAGAGCTTAAATGTCACCAAGAGGGATGGTCTGAGCAGCGGCCCTCGGAACGCACTTGCCCAGTATGGATGTGTTGCCGCTGATCGCCACTGTGAAGAACTCAAAGCCCAGGCAGGTGCCCAGAATCTGGCGGGAATGGCAGCCGGTCAGCTCTGCGACACTGGGCGGCATGCTTACTAGCCACTTGCCACCTGGCCGACGATAAGGATCTCACCGGGAAGAAATCGCCGCGGTCGTTTGCCTCGATTGCCAGCCTGAGCAACGTGGCTGACACATCATAGTAGCCATAGCCAGGCTCTAGGATTGCCCCGCCGCCAGGCAGCAGGATGCCGTTGACCTGGTTGAACCTGCGGCCATATCGTGCTTGTTCAGGGAGATGGCTCAGGGGGGATAACCTCCCCGGTGGCTGCCACCCTGGCATGGCCTGGGGCCTGATGTTGGTGCGCCGTCATTCGACAGCCGCTGCTGTGATACCTCTCTGCAATCTCGTCCTCTGTCATGTCGTGCGTGAAAGGCACCGCGCGCCCGCCCGCCATCTACAAGCAGGCATGGCGGGCATGAGCCAGGTTGCAGAGGTGGACTGAGGCACCCTTGGCAGCAGACAACATGAGGACTCGCGGGAGGGGGGTTGGCACGGCCAAACCTCAATGAACTTCACATATGAGGCGGCGATGTATGACTGGTTGGGGAGGAGGGCTCCCTGAAGCAGTGAAAGCGGGTCATGCCAACAGCCACGAGTCAGCGTGCTCTCCGTGGGTGGGGACATGATGATAGTATATGAAGCTAAACTACTGAAATGGAAGGTTGCAGGATATACACAGCGGAGGCATTGTTCAGTCAGAGCGGGCCTGCGGCCACCTGCGATACAATGCCCACCAGAGGTCGATTATTCAGAACCTCTGTCACTTCATCGCCACTCGTTACACGGGGAGCTGCTTCCGAGCTGTGGTATTGGCAGGCGCAGCAACAGTATTTGATCAGCCAGGAGACAGGAACGCAGCGTTGTCATTGTTGGTGGCGCTGCTTACATTCGGGCAGCGTTTCAGCGTGCGGAATGCCGCGCTGCTGCTCGTGTCAGCGGCGCTGTGCGGGGCGGCGGGTTGAGTCACCTGAGAAGACGTGGAAGCCGAGACGCGCTCTCGACACCTGGGAGACTGCACAATATGGCTGTGGCCAGCAGCAGGGCGGCTGCGCGCCTGCTAAGGGTGTCATGCAGCATCGTGAATTGGGCGGCCGCCGTCGCGCGGAGCTGGCTGTTGCGGTGGCCGGTTGATAGGGGCGGCGTCGCTCGAGAGTCGGGCTGCAGGGGGGAGGAGGGGGGGGGGGATTCGTAGTGGCACTCCGACGCTGCAGTGTGGAAGTGGTATTCCAAAACGAAAGGGTGGGCTCCGACAGCAGAGGCACTGACGACAGCCTTACAGCAGAGGCAGTTTCGATGATGTAGTCGCTAGTGACTACAGGTACTGGTGACTACAGGTACGATCCCCGATGAGGACCTTTCTGATAGTCCTTTTTTTTGGGTGATTTCCGATATCGCCTTCTGCTGCTAGCTCATGTAGTCGCTAAATATATCCCCGATGGGTACAGATACGTGAGCTAGCTGCAGAAGGCGATATCAGAAAATCCCCTATGAGTACCGCGGTAGCTGTACAGTTGTTTTCGCCTCCGGACATGACTGTGCAAGCCAGGTAGGAGTACCGGTAGTACATCAGGAGTACCCGTACTATAATCGCTGCCTATAAATGAACGGCCGCGCGTGGTAGGTGGAGTCGCTGCAAAGATTTCATGTCACTGTTGCCAGTCCGCCTGTCCTGCCGTGGCTGGGCGCGGCGGAGCGATATATGCTGAGGGGGGGAAAGTACATTCTGGTACTGGTACTGGTAATATTTACATGAGCTAGCTGAAGAAGGCGATATCAGGAAATCACCAGAAAAGGACAATAATCGGGAAGGTCCTCTACAAGTACTGCGAGGTGGAAACAGTAGCAGGAGAAGATGCATAATGGGCACGAGTCCAGGCATCGGACTTGGCCATCTGCACACATGCAGAGAGAATGCCGCCCAGGGTACCATGCACACAAGCAGAGATACGATGCAACAGCCCCCGCGCGCCGTGTGCGCGACGGGTGACGGCGGAACTCAGCAGGTTGGCTAGCGACAAAGTTCCGAAGTGCCTGAACGGACCGACCACGAATAAGGAAGCATGAGGTCGGGGCGGAAGGACCGCCAGGGAAGTCGCGCACAACCAGCAACACCGCGAAGATGTAGACCGCCGTCAAAGCGGACTTCCCGAGACGGCCGCGGTCCTCAACCACAAAAGGGTAGTACTGGTGAACACCATGCACTGGTACTGGTAATCGTTACCCGAAGTAGTAGTAGCAGCATGGGCCGACGAAGCTGGTGTTTGTTTTTTCCCCATGGGACAGGATTGGCAACAGTGATACCCTTGCAGCGTCTTTACGACGGCCGTTTAGGAAGCGATCCAGTTAATACGGAAAGCCATGGGTACCCCTGGGCGACGCTCAGTTGCGTAGTTAAAAGCCAATTGCCGAAGTATTCTGCAAGACTAATTAAAGGTCATTGATGGAATTTCCAACACCGTCTAAAACACTGCCATTGAAAGTACCCGGCATCATTGACCACGAAAGGCGGCGGCCTCGGCCTGGGGGATAACGTGGTTGTCACAGATGCCTCCCACTTCGGCGCAGTGGTCGGACCTTGTGGTTGGCCAAGCTGCGACTTTCCTCCGTGCTCAACACGCTACCCTGAGCGACGTCGGCGCGTTCCTTTCCGAGCCGTTAGGCGTGTCCAACAGTCATAGCCTCTACCTTGTTGGGGCCGCGTCCTCGTTTCACGAGGCTTTTCCCATTCCAACACCGATGTGGGATGTCGGGCTTCGCGCTGCTCACACCCGCGCCGTTGACGAGTGTGGGGACGGGGTGCTGCTCGAGGATCTAGCGGGGACGTTGGCCTTTGTCCTGAAGTTGCTTCTCTACTCATCCAAGCGCTCTCCCGTTGCTTGTGCCGGCTGCTCGGCCGCTGAGCCGTGTCTGCGATGCGCTCGGCGACCGACCTCAAAGCTATCCCGCATTACTCGGACCTCCCCTTGCATTCCATGCGAAAAGTCCAGGAGACCCTGAGCCATCGCACCCACACGGTCCGCTTCACAAAGCTTGCTGCGCATATGCATGCAAGCGGCCCTCACAAAAATCGCTTCTGGGGCCGCCTCTTACGCGCTCCGACGTCGTTCTTGGTGACTGGTTTTCCAAGTGAGGGTCGCCTTGGTGAAGTCTGTGAGCATTCCCCATAGTACTGCGATTCCATGTTTCGCGTTGTCGTTGCTTGCCGCCCATTCGGCCTTCCTCGGCGTCCTCTCCGTCGGCGAGACCAGCCCTTGCTTCCGATTTTTGCTCCTTCTCGGTACAAGGCATACTGTCCCGTTTTGAGGCTGCTGGCGTGGAGTTCACTCCTTCGGCTTGGGCTGTCGCGTAGTACGCTGATCACATGGCACGTTTTTCTGGGGGAGACTCCTATCACGCCGCACACGAGCGGGCGGTACATGGCCTTTCCGACGTTTGCCACGACGTTAAGTCCGCCCTAAGCGTTGGTGTCCAAATCCTCACGGACCCGTCGGTGCTTGTGTCTCTTCCGAAGGGAAGCGATGGGCGCCCGGCCGCAATGTTGGGCTTTTTGGGTATGGTGGTATCCGCAGGAACGCGGTTGCTGACGATACCACAATTGCCCCTATCCTCGGCGTGTCAAGCTCGGATTCAACTACTGCATTTCCGGCCGCAGAGCGCCGCAAAATCCAGAAGTATGACGAGGGTGTCCGAAGCGCCGCCGGCATGCTTCGCTTTGTTCCGTTCGCCGTCTCCGAGTTCGGCTCGCTGGCCCCGCACGCGTTGAGACCTTGTGCTTGGTGGAGCTCGCGAAAGCTAGCCACAGGTACACTGGCAAGAAAATCGGCAAGCTCTTGTCCGCGTGGCTAAACCGTTTCTCTTGGCGGCTCTACAACATGGCGGATGTAGACAACGTTTTTTGGCGGGGTTGCGGCGGCGCGCGAGGCACGTGATGGTGCTCCTGCGCCTGCGCGGGAGTGTGTCGCGTCGCTCGTCAGCTTGTGTTACTATGACCTGGGTCATCGGCTGCAAGCGCACTCGCCGCGGCTGATGGCCCACCCCTAGGCGCGGTGGTCCCAATTCGTTTCCAGTTTCCTTTTCGGTTTTTTGTCGTTCTTTGGCTTTCAGTGTTTTCCTGGATCCTTTGGTTCCTTGGCGACTTGATGACTTCATGGTTCCCGTGGCTCTTCTTTGGTTCTTGGCTCCTTGGCCTCCTGCTTGATCCTTGATTTCAGACTTATATCTGTTTTCTAGCAACCTTTTACAATTGCGTTTAGTTCTGCTCTTAGTGCGCATATGCTAAAGCACTGACGTAGGAAAAGAGATAGACTGACCACGAAAGGTCCGCCGTACCCGTTTCGGGGTCGGCCCATTCGCCGAATAGTCGCTAATGCGAGTTGCGACACGCCCCATTCCGCGGAGCAAATGGAGCAAATAAATTTGCGCCGCGGAGCAAATGTGATGTTCGTGCCTGATATGCACGCCGCGGCCGTTCTCGTATGTAGCAGTGCCAGTGCGGCGCATATTCGTCTGCCATCCCGTTGCTGAAGCTGCACAGCACGTCCGAGGATCACCCACACACACACACGTGCACGCGTGGCCCGGACTCTGAACCGTGTGCGCATCACTCATCCATCCCGCCTCATGCGGGATGCGGGCCGCTTTTAGGCGGCTTGCTGTGTTGATTTTCTAGTACTACTTTTTGTAGTAGGTGGATTTGTTACTGTCCTTTTTGTATTCACACCAGCAGTGCTAGTATCTAGGGAGTACTGCACTCCTTATTTGTAAGAGTACCGCCTGGTGTGCATTACAAAAAGGCCAGTAACACATCCACAGATAAAAGCAGCACTAAAAGATAAACAGCAAGCCGCCAAAACGCGGCAGGCAACCCGCGTGAGGCGGGATGGATGGATGAGTGATGCGCGCACGGCTCAGAGTCCGGGCCACGCGTGCACGTGTGTGCAAGGGTGATCCACGGACGTGCTGTGCAGCTTCGACGGTGGGATGGCGGACGAATCTGCGCAGACTGATGAAGTGATGAGGCAGCGAGCACGCTCTCGAGCCGCCACCTAGCTCAGGAAACCGAGGACCGCCTGGGAGTATGATTAATAAGTATCTTTAATGTTTAGTGCATACAACAAAACGTTAGGATAGCGAATGTATCTCGATGTTAATTGGATCCTCACATGGATCAGCATGCTGATGACGCTAATGATACCGCGACTGTGTGTGTGTGTGTGTGTGTGTGTTTGTGTGTGTGTGTGTATCTATGGATTTAGGCGCTGTACGTACGGGTATGTACACATACACGAACTCGCATGCATATCCATGTTTATCGTTGTTGGTACGTTGGTACCGGTACATTTATTATTACGGGTAGTGCGGCAGCAGGGGTGATTACCATCCGCCTGACGATGTGGATAATGTGGTGGATAAAGGCTGAGGTTCTGTAAATACGGTATGAATAATCCTTATTACTGTTATCGTTATGGTTATGACAGCGACTGCCAGTAGAAGGTTGCCATACCGATACCTGTGTAGTAGTCGCTCGCGCGACGATTTATCGACGACTGCGCTCCTTCCCCTCGGCATCACGTCCCCAGCACAGCTCAGCAGCTCCAAAACCACCCCGTGTACGGGTATCGCTTTGGAGCTGGCCCAGCTTGCCCAGCCGCGCGCTATCACAATCGCGGTGCGCAACCTGCCAACCTGCGGCGCCGACCACCTCCTGAACACACTGTGGCAAGGCGACAGCAATGCGGACGAGTCGCCACGTCGGCGTTTGCCTACTGGCGGCATCGTTGCTGCTTGTATGCGGCCGTCTCAGCGCGGTCCCCGCGGCTGCTGAGGGCCTTGCCGAACAAGCGGTCGAGCCGCTCGCCGCCGTCCTGGAGGAGGCGCGGGCGAGGGATATGACGGCGTGGATGGTAAGCATCCGCCGCAAGCTACACCGCATGCCGGAGCTCATGTACAGCGAGCACGCGACCAGCCAGCTCGTGAGGTGCGAACGCACTGCTGCCTTTCACGCTTCTTCCGACACCCGCAGCACACCGCTGTCTGGCCTCTCCGCGCTCGTCACAGTATAGTACCTTAGCACAGTCTGACAGTGTCGCTCCTCCGCCGGAAACTTGCAGGACCGAGCTCGACGCGCTGGCCATCCCATATCGGTATCCGGTGGCCGAGACTGGCGTAGTGGCCACGATCGGAGACGATACCGCGGGCGGCTGCATTGGACTGCGGGCAGACATGGACGCACTCCCAATTCAGGTAAGGCGGGGGGGGGGGGGGACTGGCATGCCTCGCCGCAAATGACACTGTGTGGTCGTGCGCGGGGGTAGGAAGCGAGCGGCGTGGAGTATGCGAGTGAGGTGGAGGGTCACATGCACGCCTGCGGGCACGACGGCCACACGGCGATGCTGCTCGGCGGTGCGCCCGATCCCCAAATCCCCTTCATCTCCAATTGCCCCCTCTAATCCCCCTCCACTCCACTCTCCCCTCCCGGACATGTGTGCCTGTTTCTATAGCGCCGTTCGGCATGCGGCAGCCCCACTGACTGCCCTCCGCGGTCGCTCGGCCGCAGCCGCCAGGCTACTCAAGGCCCGGGAGCCTGGGCTGGCGGGCTGCGTGAAGCTGATCTTCCAGCCTGCGGAGGAGGGAGGCGGTGGCGCGGCCCGACTGCTCAAGGCACGCCCCCCCCCCCCCCCCCCGCCTTCACCCCTTTCCCGTCCCGCCTTTCAGGCCTAGGGTGCCCTCCCATGCCCTTTGGCTCCCACCCTTTATACCGGTCCACTCTGAACAGAGTGATCATGAGGCATCTTATTCCCCACCACATGGCAGGAGAATGCGCTGGCAGGAGTATCGGCAATATTTGGCATCCATGGTACCGCTGCCGGGCCCACATGCTGCCTATAAACAATGGGGACTCGCTTCTCCCTATAATGATGATCTGTCACCATCTCCCATCCTGCATCGACCGCATGCCTGCATCTGCCGTCGACACCCCCCAGCAGCAGCGTCCTGTGGCTAATTACACCCACGGTATCTGCCGTGCGACGGCGCAGTCTGGCCCACCGCAAATTCCGGCACCGTGCTGACGCGCCCGGGGATGATCATGGCCGCCTCCACGCGCTTCACGGCTCGCATCCTTGGCGCCGGGTAACTCCAACAGCCCCGCCACAAGCGCATGCAGCGCCAGCAATGCCTAGCGGGGGTCGGTCCGCTGAGCTCCGGTTGTGCCTGCACAGGGGGCATGCCGCCCAGCCGCACCTCTTGCGCGACCCCATCACCGCTGGAGCGCAGGCCGTGGTAGGTCTGCCGCGGACCGCGGGCTCTTGACCATGGCAAGCCATGCATGCTTGCCCGTGCGCGTATTTCAGTCGCTAACCAATCCACCGTAGCGGATGATAAATCATCGGGCTGATGAGGCCCATACGAGATTGGGATGAGATAAAATGATTTCATCCCAATCACTGCCTTTTACTCACTCTGTGTTTGTGCAATGATCATCAATTTGACAACCCCCCCCCCCCCCCCCCCCCCGGGGGCCACGATGTGAAATAAAACTGTATATTCTTGGGACCCGCAAGCTCAATTGAACGGTATGGGGATGTATGCCTGTCATTTAATAACACGCTGCGTGTGCCATTTCACATCCGAACTTTGCCCAATCCCATTTTTCGATTCCCACATGGACTCCTGCTTTGTATCAGCGCGCCCTGTACCCGTCCACTGCTGAAGTTGCTCGGGACCACTGCGGAACCGTGCCGCCCCGCTGTGGGTGCTGGCGCGTTGTTGAGAACTTGTTTCCCATCGGAACGCGGCCTACCCTGCATGGCTCAAATGTAGAGGAACTGATCACGGGTTCATCACAAAGTTCCGGAGCCAGAACTTCGTTTCTGGCAATGCAAATGTCAGTATTTGCTGTTCTGCTGTAAGCTGTTCTGGTATTGTTTTACGGTGCGCGGGAATCCGTGCATAAACCGGAGGATTGACGCCGGTCCACGGCGAGCCTGGCAAATGACACGCGGTGGCGCCCCGCCCCGCCCTGTGGCAGGTGAGCCTGCAGCAGCTGGTGGCGCGGGAGCTGTCGCCTACGGACGCCGGCGTGGTATCCGTCAGCCGGTTCAACACCGGTGCGGCCCCACCTGTCCACTACGGAAGGGGGGGCGGCGAGGGGGTCGGATACCTGCCCCGCCAGGGACGGACGAAAAGAGCGGCTGCCCTGTACATGCCGCCTAGCGAAATATGATAATCAGCTTGAAGTGGCCCCCGGAACTTCTAATGACCAAAATGATCCACGATATCCTTGTGATCTGCACTCGGGATTCTGCGCAGTTGTCCCCGCGGCCCCCAAATAACGCATGCTCACACTCCGTGTAGTATTCTCTCGATATTCGTAGTACCGATACTGCACCGCAGTCGCAGCGAGATTTGCCTATTACGCCGCTGCAATTTGCCCGGCTGCACCCGACTACCTTGCGCAGTTCTCGAGCAATGCTGCCCGGAGGCGTCTAGCGTATTACGGGAAACCGGTACTCCCCCTCTTGTGGGTTAATTTAGTTCGTCCCTATTAGCAGCTAGGCTCCTTGTATTTTTTTGCATGGCGATGGAATTATCATGTTCTTGTATTCAAACCTCCGAGTTGTAAAATGCCGAGTCCGGTGCATCCAATCATGGCGGCCAAATGCTACTCATTGATATGCATGCATGCGTGGATTCCCGGGCACGTGGCATTCACATCCCGTCCGAACCTTATGAAGTTGTCGCAACTCTTCCAGGTAGGGTTCCAACGGATAACA
Organism: Tetraselmis striata; assembly: GCA_006384855.1. Classification (NCBI taxonomy): domain Eukaryota; kingdom Viridiplantae; phylum Chlorophyta; class Chlorodendrophyceae; order Chlorodendrales; family Chlorodendraceae; genus Tetraselmis; species Tetraselmis striata. The sequence goes on along the minus strand of VCJN01000053.1, from coordinate 3,476 downwards.
GGTGACGGCTCGGCTCGCCTGGGTGCCAATGGCCCAGCGGAGCCGAGCCGTGCGCATATGGTGGCCACCCTGCTGAACCGGGCCGCCCCCTGCGGGTTGCGTCTGCAGGCGACGGCGCTTTCAACGTCATCCCAGACGAGGTGGAGCTTCAAGGGGACTATCCGCGCCTCCACCAACGAAGCGTTTCGCCACCTAATTGAACGGACGGAGGAGGTGCCCCCCCTCTTCCCCCCACGCCCTTACCCCCTCCCGGAGCCGATGCTTGCGCCCCGTGGCAGGGTCCTGTGGCCATCCCGGCCTAGACACTTTTGCAACCAGGGCTCTTGTCAATGTGAATGTTTCTCGTTGGCTTGCCCTGGCGCCTCTCATCTGGTGCTTGTAAGTTAAGATTCATGTGTGAATACGGAGACGGGGAGAGGGAGAGCGGGAGCGGTCGCACATAAAGTGCCCAGTGAATGCTGCGCCAAGCGGTATCACGTCATATATTACTATACATAATGCAGATCGTTTCAACGCACCCCGTGCCACCGCCCCCACCCTGGCAGCCATGACAGCACAATACTAACCGTTATGGGGGGAAGAAGAGCGACCCAGCAGCTTACGATTTTAGTTCTTTACCATTTCGTCCTGGTCTCATATCGATGAAGCGCTGCCCTTGCGTCACTCCTACGCTGCTGCACGCCGTCGTGCGGCTCGGTCTCCGCTGCTGTATGTCGCATACCCCCCCCCCCCCTCCTCCCCCCCAGCGGTGTCAGCTTGGCGCTGCACAGTGCGCAGTCAGCGAGCCGCAGCCCGCCACCCCCTGCCATGAGCCGTCTGTCCGCCACGCCGCTTTGAGGACCTCCCATGGCCGCTTACGCAGGTGATCAAAGGCGTCGCGGCAGCGCACCGCTGCACCGCCTCCCTCAACTGGAGCGCCGTCCCGTACGACGCGCTCGTGAACGACGCCGCCATGGCGAGGCTCACCCTGTCGGCGGCGGCGCGCATGATGGGCAGTGGCGCCGTGCTGGAGCTGGAGGCGCCCAGCATGGCCGCGGAGGACTTTGGGTTCCTGGCAGGTGCACGCCTGCCGCCCGCTGCTAGGGATACCCGGGACTCGACACACAAAAAGAAAGCCACCGTATAGATGTGGCCAACCACTGTGCTAACGGAGGCGGGTTATTTCAGTAATACGCGAAACCCGATCGTATAGTTTACTTTATAAGTTAAAGTAAAACATTAACAATTACTAAATACAAAAACTTATATAAACCAATAAGTACAAGAAACTAAGAGGCCATTTCTCTCTCTTTCTCCATCCCCATTTTTGCTGGCCTGGCAAACAGAGACATGGCGACAGCAGGTCATGTGCTCCGAAACCAGTATAGCAGTGGTTCCTGCGCAGATTATCTGAATCCCAGCGGATGCATTTGGGTGAGAGTCCATTCGCCCATCATTCGGCTTTGCACCCGTCGTCCAACGCCTCAGTGACGAAGCGATGAGAACGAGCAGTGCGAAATGATACAGAACGGGGACCCAGGTGGACTTAATACCGGTCTGTGGGCTGAAGAATCAGCAGGGGTCCCATGTAGTATTCGTGGCAGAAATTCTTAGTCCCACTGGGTTTACAGTTTTCCTCTTTGCCAGGGGGGGGGGGGGGGGGGGTTGGAAAACCTTAGTATTTATTCGCGGACCGTTTGTGTTTGTAATATGTATAACGGGACAGTATTGGCTTATCCTGTACACCAGCCCACAAATGTTCCTTTCAATAAGGAGAATAAGTTTAGCGTGCATATCCCGAGACACGCCCGTCACACAAACAACGGCAGAGGGAGGGAGAGGGAAGGAGATGTTTAACCGGCCCTACGGATAGAGGGCGGTGCAAGCGCCTGCGGTGGGAACTCTCAGCCGTGGCACTGTTGTTGTATGTATGTCTGCCTGACAAGTTTATCTGCTGGTCGACACTGCAGGTGCGGTGCCGGGCTGCTTCGCCTTCCTGGGCACCGGCCAACAGCAACGCTCGGCACCGACCGTGGGCCTGCACCGTCCCGCATTCCGCCTCGACGAGTCATCAGGTGGGGCGGCTCTAACAAGGCTCGGCGACGCTTCCCATGCCCGAGGGTGCCATTCCCGGCCTGGGGCCCCGCCGGGTCCCACAGCGATTCTGACGCCTTTTGCCCCTGTCCGCCGCTCGCAGTTTGCCCCATCCAGGGCCGCGGCTGCACACCGAACGGGTGGCCGCTCGAGTACTTGGCTGGCGGGCGCAGGCGGACTCCTCGCCGGACCGTGCTTGCATGCAACGCGGACTCTAGAGCCTCTGGACCTGGGCGATGCCTCCGGCTAGCCCGGCGTCTCCGCCGCCGCTGAGACTGTCCCGAATCGCGATTGCAACCCAACCTCCGGTTGCTGACCCGGGCGAATGTAAGTGGCACAAGTCACACCGGGACAGACACAGCCACAGGCTTCCACCATTCGAAAACGTTTCAAGCAACCCAGCGGAGCCACGGAGCTTTGCATGTTGATCGGCCGAATCCTGCGCTGTTTCGCCAGCAGCGTACAGCAGTCTTTGCGTGCTTGTTTTCTGAGTGTAGTCTCGATTTGGTCACTGGTTTTTAATTGACAAAGCCACGCACCAATCATGCGCCTTCAGCCACTGCGGGGAAACTACTCGTGAGGACAAAGGATGAGCATCGTCTGCTAGGTGCGATGCAATGCTGTCCAACCTTTGATGCCGCATGTAGCATTGCCATTGTTATATGACATTTGCTTCATTGAAACATGCGGCCGCTTTCAAGTTAAGGCAGACCGCCGATGTTTGGTAAAATGGGTGCGGGCGTCCTTCTGCAATGTTGCCGATGACATATATGCATGGATGAACAATCCCGAATCACCCCCCAACGCTCATCGTCTGTACATACAGGATCATATGGGGGCTAAAGTATATTATTCAGCGCGCTGGGTGTATAGCAGTTTGCTGTGTGTGACATGTGAAGACCCCAGCTGATTGGCTGTCATGGTAGCTGGGCGGAAATGTCACAATCAGCAGAATGCAGATGATATGTTATGTCACATCTTATCGTCTTAGCTGTAATATCTTATCGTCATCTTATCGTATTTCGTTGTTAACAAAGGACGCACGCTATTGTGTGATCTAAAAAGCCTGTCGCCAGTAGGATAAGTATATGTACTAGTTAATATATTCTGTTAATTTGCCATTTATTATAGTACACCTCTCCACATAAATCCGCCGGTTCCGGGATTCAGTCGACATGTACATTCGAGGCTGCATTGAGGCCGTGCACGCGTGCATACATCGTACTAAGGGTAGGCTTGGAAGAAATACTCTAATGGCGCGCTAGACCCGATGGTGCCACGTGGTAGCCGTTCCCATCAGCATTTTTACCCAGACAGAAGCAGAGCAAGTTGCGCTGCTAGCGCTTCAAAACCACAAACCTTGCGCCATCCATGCGCACAGTTAGTCATGGGACACAACTGCC
>VCJN01000052.1:0-40634 GCA_006384855.1 Tetraselmis striata | reverse complement strand
GAATCAAATGACCCCCCTCTTCCCACTCCCCGCCCCTCTTTCTGCCGCTGGGGCATCTCGCGCCCACCTGCTGGATCTTGCGCAGCTCCGTTGCGCCAGAGTCTCGCGCCAGCCCCGCCTCGCACAGCTGCTCGCATTGCTCCCATCGCTCTGCGCGCAGCGCGGCCTGCGCTCCGCGGAAGTAACTCTGACGAAGAGAAATGGAGGGGGAGGGGGGAATCTCAGGGTCAGCGGTGCCTGGCCTCACAGTCCCGCCTAGGGCATAGCGAGGCATTGTAAGACAAGACCCCCCCCCCCCCCCCCCCCGCTGAAACTAGTGTACCGCCCTCCTACCTTGATGGATGTGTCGTCCAACTTCACCGCCTCCAGTGCGTCCACCAGCGCCTTGGCGTTGTTCCCTACAGCAGTGCGCAAGGTCAGCGGCCTGTGCTTGCGTATCAGTGTGGACTCTGTGTCGGCCATGGGCTGGGCATGGCAACGTGGACGTGCGTACCCAGCGTCAGCTGCACCTGGGCGCGGTTGCTGTACAGCACCGCGTTCAGCTTGGCATCTGCGCATTCCTCCGCGAGCCCCTTTGTGTAGAAGGCCACCGCCTCGCGGTAGTACAGCTTGTTCTTGGAGTCCTTCGCCACTGCCAGCTTCTTGTTGCCCTGTGTCTGCTCACAGAGAGGGAGGGAGCGAACGCTGTTGACGCCTGTCTTAACCCCCCCCCCCCCCCTCCCCAACCGCCCGCATCCCATCCAGGCGGCGCAGCGTCACCTTGTAGTTGAGCGCGCGCTCTTCCGGCGTATCCTCCTCCAGCATCGCTTCCATCGCCGCCATGGCGGGATGCTCGTCCGCGTTCTCCGGAATGGTATCCCAGAAGTAGGGGTGAAGGTCCGCGTCGTCCAGCTCCCCCCCACCGCCGCCACCCTTGGCCAGGCCGCCCGCCGCCTTGGCCTTCGCCGCCTTAAGGCCCGCTGGGGAGTTGTCAGCGGGCCCACCAGTGGCCGCTCCTTCATCGTCGTCCGCGCCAGCCGCCGCCGCCTCTGCGGCCGCCTCCGCCGCCTCCTCCGCCTCCAGCTCCGCGGCCAGCGCCTCGAAACGGCGGTAGTCCACACCCTCCGCCATCGCGTACTAAATATCTACCTTGATCTCGCTAGGGCAGTGTGAAGTCGGGCTGCTTGTCGTCCTGTGGTGCCACTGCTGCTGAGAGTGTTATTGCGCGGAGGCGCCGCCGTGTTGGCCGGCCGCTGCTGATCGGCGGCCGTTATTATTGTCGCCGCACGCCGCTTCGTCAGCATCATCCGGCCCGATATCGTCACAGCAAGCACCAGGGGCTGCTGCACCGGCGGCGGCGGCGGATCGTCGTCATCAAGCGGCGCGGATACGAGTATTATTTTACAATTTGTTGTCTGGTGCGTCTTCGCCCGAAGATCATAGAATTATTGCTACTGTTTTTTTTTTTTTTTTACTACGATAGAACACAAGCAGTATAGAACCTACCGGTACACTATTTATTAATTGCATGCGCTAGCTGCAGAAGGCAATATCAGAAAGTCACCGGAATAGGCACGACAATCGGAAAGATCCTCTACAGCAACTGCGAGGTGGAAGCAGTAGCAGGAGAAGATGCAGAATGGGCACGAGCCCACGCATCAGACTTGGCCATCTGCACACCGGCAGAGAGAATGCCGCCAATGGTATCATGCACGCATTCCCAAGCAGATACCCGATGCAACAGCCCCCGCCGTGTGCGCGACAGGTGACGGCGGAACTCAGCAGGTTGGCTAGCGACAAAGTTCCGAAGTGCCTGAACGGACTGACCACGAAGGAAGCATGAGGTCGGGGCGGAAGGACCGCCAGGGAAGCTGCGCACAGCCATCAACACCGCGAAGATGTAGACCACGGGCAAAGCGGACTTCCCGAGACGGCCGCGGTCCTCAACTACAAAAGGGTAGTACCGGTGAACACCATGCAATGGGGCGGAAGACCCCCGGTCCGCTGCCAACTTACGTACCCTGCTCCGCCTCGGTCGCGCGCCGCGATCCCCGGGGTGCACCAACAAGGGTGCACCTACCGGTATACCGGAGGTGCCGGGACCGGTACAGCTACTCGTACCAATAGCATGGCTCGGGGGTTGGTGGAAGGCATGCCGCCTTCGTGATTGCCCATGTTTGTAAACATATGATCTCTAGGCGGTGATGTTTGGGAGCCAGATCATTATGTCCTCAACATAGCACAACCCCGTCACTGTCGACCTCTACGGCGACGCGCTCATGAACCTCCCGGCACTTGGAGACGTTCACTGGCGTGTACGGCACGAACGCTATCGGGACGCCTTCCGCGATCCCCTTGTTCACGACTTTGGTATTCGTCGTACGCCGGGAGGTGGATGACTTGTTCCAGAGCGCAATGCCTCTCGGCAACACCGTATTCGGGGATGAACCAAGGACATGGTGCCGGACGCAGAGCTCTCCCTCCCAGCGTTCCAACGTCGTGACCGGGAGCTATCATCATGGGACTTGAAGTCCACATTGCCGGAGTGCAAGACTATGCGGTATGGGGTCAAGTACATTGCAGTGGCCCGGACCACGGCTGTGGAGCGGTTTGAGAGCTTCCTGCTAGGCGACATAAAACGGGGGTTGGCAGCGGCGGGAATGCGGCGACGTGGCACAACACGGAGCCGAGACAGAAGGGGCCGACTTCGAGACATTCTGAATATGTCGGAGTAGCATGGGCATGATCTTCGGCAAAGTGGGTGAGGTGAGCAAGGGGTGCGCCGCACTGAGCGCGGTGTCGCATGCCTAGCCGCGGATCGGGGTGCCCTCTCGTCGCAGGGCACTTGGTGCACCACCCGCGCTCACCAAGAGGCCTTATTCGCAAGAGATTTCCTACTCGGGGCCATGCGCTTGGTAACGGCGGCTGGAGATCGTGCTCGCTGCCTCACAGGACGGCGCAGATTCATCCGCCATCCCGTTGCCGAAGCTGCACAGCACGTCCGTGTATCACCCTCGCACACACGTGCACGCACGGGCCCGGACTTCTGAACCGTGCGCGCATCACTCATCCATCTTGCCTCGTACGGGATGTGGGCCGCTTTTAGACGGCTTGCTGTGTTGATTGTTTTTGATACTACTTTTAGCGGTGGATTTGTTACTGGCTTTTTGTAATTCACTAGCAGCAGTTGGGCGAGCCGATTTGAGTACAGTAGGTAGGTGGCGACTAATATTACTAGGGTTTGGGTATACAATAGGGGAAGTCCCGGAAAGCTCGGAAAGTACTGGGGAAGGAAAAATAAAGCATACATTAACATTTAAAAGCAGAACTAGCTAGCTTAGCACCGGGCCGCGCGAGGCGGCGCGCAAAGGCTGGCGATTGGCAGCCAGCCGGCCTATCAAAACCTTCCGCCTAAGCCGAAGGGGCGGCTACCGGCGTGCCGACAAGACACTCGGCGAGGAACATATGCAGCGCAACATATATCTTCGCATCCCATCGCCGGATCCAGTGGGCGACCGGAGCGGCGGCCGGAGCTTCACGCCACGACTACCCGGGCTGCTTCAAGTGATCACTGGTCACGCCTCGCTCGGCGAGCTCCTTGAGTAGGGCAAGCATGTGCTCGCCCAGTTGCCCGCCCTCTACTACGTCGACCGCGCACCACTAGCCTCCCGAACTGTCTCGTAACTATACCGTATTGGCACGTAATCGTGATTTTCCCCAGGGAATGGGCGTGTAGTCCCCTTATTTACCGTGTAATCCCCATTTTAACTCCCTAGGTTCAGTAGTTGCAATGACTTGCCCAACTCGCCCGCATGCCGTAATATGCCACCAAAGTAGCATATATATTGCGCCATCCCCATATATAGTACATGGGACCCATCACATCGCGCCTTGGTCGTGTACCAGTAATCGCTCCGGGTTTCGCCAAGCTGTACTTTAACGCCTCACAAGCTCCGTGATGACGCGACGGCCAACGGTACCGTAGGTATGAAGCCGGCTAAGTTGCTGTCGCGCGGACACTTTAACATGCATCGCAGTAGCGTGAACGTCATATCACTATTGGCCCTACCAACCCCGCCGCTGCGAGCCACCGCCGGCGCGAGTAGTAGTGTACCATGGGGCGTCGCAACTCCGCCAAGCGCCGTATTCCTCAGGCAAGGAGGGCTAGACCGCTGCCGAGTGGATTCCGGAACCGGCGACCAAGAGAATCCGATGCCGCGCGTGTGACGCCTTCTTCACGAGGACTCGGTTCTACGACACGCACATATGGGTGTGCGCCGAGCCGCCTCCGCCCATCGCCGCGCCCGCCGCAGCCGTGGAGTTGACGCCCCTGCGCTAGCTGCTGCAACCGTACGGGCCGCCACGCCTCTGCTCCGTCCGGACCCGGACAGACCGAAAACGCGGGGCGAGCCGGGTGCATAGATATACTACCGCCATCGCCCATCGCCTCTCCGCCGCTCTTAAGACGCTTTGTCCCCCAAAACGCACCCATCGGCGGGAAGGGCGTTCCGTGTCGTCTGATGGTGGCTTGGCAACAGCATGGCATGGCACAGATGAATGCCGAACTTCACGAGGGGCTGTCATAACCAAGACGTTCGGGGACGCGGAAGAACTCCTCTCGGCCAGGTGCCCCCCCCCCCCCCTCCCGTAGTGCCCTCCCCGACGTTCCGTTACACCTGCTAACATAGGCCCACCGCCGCCAAGTGATAGCTACCGTGTGTATCATCCATGTCGTGAGTTGGAGATGGGATAACGAGGACGCAAACCCGGCGGATAGGGAGCTGGTGATAAAGATGATTTACGACGACGGCGACTCGGATTAAAGAGATGACTGAGTCGGGAGATTACAGCCGCTATACCTGAGGACAGAGTAGCTGAGCAATTTCACTCGCGCATGTTGCCTCAAGGCGACATTGGCGCCCTACCGGTAGTGCGCCCCTTGCGAACTCACCGCAAAGTGCTTTCGGGGGGTGCTTGGCCGCTGTTAACAATTAATACTCGTGCCGATACTCAGCTTCTTGTGATCGATACTCGTACATCGCGATATACCGGTACTCGGCTGCCGTGTACCGGCTATATGCTATGGCTATATGCGGCTGCCCGCAGGTATATGACATACTCGAATCTGTTGTAAGGAGCATTGTCACCCAATTGGGCACACTAACACCAGCATTTCACCCAACAACTTTGTAAGGAAAATGAATCCGCAAAAAGCCCAGATGCCCTAGGATTTCCCAGCCAGCTCCTCAGCTTTATGAGGGTGGTTTCAAATATGAGAACCGCCCTCGGGCTGGTCAGATATACGGCCAACGGCAGGTTTGCCGAAAGCCGATTTGAGTGCAAAAAACGACAAAACGTTAAGGGCTCACAGCAGCAATTCGACCTCTTCACCACCCACCAACCCCCATGAACCCACCCCAACTTGTCCCAACACCTCTTCGAGGTGTGCGGGGAACTATAGCTCGTCGCGTGCCACCCCGATCCGTGCATGTTGGGCCGATGAGCGTGCCGTTTAACATAGCGAGTTTTTGCTATTTTTAGCTGCCGCTACTATCTACTAGCGATGGTCGCTATCGGCCGCAAGAAGCACTATCGTGCCAAGTCTCGTGGCAAGACCCAAGCCAAGGCGAAAGCTAAGGCGACGTACTCTAAGGGCGGTCGATCGTCGAAACGGGGTCCGCCTACTCGTCGAAACGGGGTCCGCCTAACCGCGTTAACGACTACCACGCGCGATTAGTCGCCCTGTATATATCGCGCCTAACGTTAGGCGTCACAGTACTTTAAACTTGGCGGAAAGGATGAGTACGGCAGCGGAGCCCTGCATCAAAGTACTATAGCGAGTAGCGGGTACTCGGTAGTCACGAGTGCACAAAGTACGACACGAGTACACGAGTCACTGTACTTTTCGGGAATCGCCGCCCTTCATATCTGCTATTAGGCGCGCGCCTCCTCACGAGTACGCGCGGAAGATACCCGCGTGATGACGAGTGATGATGACGAGCAGGCGGGGCAGTTCCCCCAGAATTAGAAAATCAACACAGCAAGCCACCTAAAAGCGGCCCGCATCCCGCATAAGGCGGGATGGATGAGTGATTGCGCACACGGTTCAGAAGTCCGGGCCACGCGAGCACGTGTGTGTGTAGGTGATCCTCGGACGTGCTGTGCAGCTTCAGCAACGGGATGGGAGACGAATCTGCGCCGTCTGATGAGGCAGCGAGCGCGCTCTCGAGCGGCCACCAAGCTCAGGACCCCGAGGAAATCTCTTGCGAGCAAGGCCTCCTGGTGAGCCCGGGTGATGCACCGAGTGCCCCGCGATGAGAGGGCACCCTGGTCCGCAGCCAAGCATGCGATACCACGCACTGTGCGGTGCACCCCCTTGCTCACCTCACCCACTGTGCCGAAGACCATGCCCGTGTACTCCGACATATCCAGGATGTCTCGAAGAGGACCCTTCTGTCCGGGCTCTGTGTTGTGCCACGCGCGTCCCGCGCAGCCAACCCCCGTTGTATGTCGCCCAACAGGGAGCGCTCAAACCGATCCACAGCTGTGGCCCGGGGCACTGAAGTGTACTTGACCCCGTACCGCATAGTCTTGAACTCTAGCAGCGTGGACTTCAAGCTCCGGGGATCATAGCTCCCGGTCACGACGTTGAACGCCGGAAGGGAGAGCTCTGCGTCCGGCACTAGGTCCTTGAGTTCATCCCGGGGTACGGTGTTGCCGAGAGGCACTGCCTGCTGGAACAAGTCATCCACCTCCCGCCGTACCGCGATACCTAGGTCGTGAACACAGTGATCGCGGAAGGCATCTGCGATAGCGTCGTGCTGTACACGCCAGTGAGCGTCTCCGGGCGCCGGGAGGTTCATGAGCGCGTCGCCGTATAGATCAACAATGACGGGGTTGTGCTCCGTCGAGGGCAGAATAATCTGGCACCCAACCACCGGGGCCAAGCACGGGCTAGGCAGAAAGAAGTACCCGGCAGCGACCTCTCGCAGCTCATGCGGAGTCATGGCTGTCCGCGCGGTGGGGATGGCCACTGTCCACATGCCTGACGCCGCGTCGAGCTGGTTGAACAAGATCCGTTCCCTACATGTGGCAGGGAGAGCGCACACCTCATTTCGAAGCCGGGAGTTGTTGGCCTGGTCTAGAAATGCCGTCAGCTCCTTTTGCGAGCCCGACGCAGCCTCCACTTCCCGCTCCATCTGGCGCGCATCTGCGTCGCCGAGATGGCCAGCAGTAGCCGCTTGGAGGCGGCCCCACGCCTCGCGCATCTCCGCGGCGTAGCTGTCCGACCCATGAGCATCGTTGAGGAAGTGGTCATACTGGCCTCGAGATCATATATTTACAAACATGGGCAGTCACGAGGGCGGCATGCCGTTCCACCAACCCCCGAGCCGCGGAGCTCACTCCCATACTAGCTCCATATTATACGATCTCACATAGCTGGGAACGGCCCAGCCCCTGTAGCTCACCCCTCCCTGGGGAGCTCACTACAGGCACCCTCTCGGGTGGTGAGGGACTATATCTTGAGCACAGCGGTGCCCCCGCCGCACCGGCTCCCGTCTAGTCTCTGAACCTTCCCCTCCGAGCATATTGCGTGTCATAGCCAGGCACGGCTCTACACTCGGCCTTAGGTGGAGGGGCTTGGCTGCGTGTGGCCCGATCCTCGGGTGGCACTGGTATTTGGGGAACCAGGCGCTGCACGGAAGTGTATCTCCGTGCCCCTCTCCCGCGTTGTGCCCATACCCGAGCTGCTCAACCTCTCGGAACCCCCAGTGTTGTGCTGGAGGGTGGGAGCGGGGGCTCAAGGGGCTTCCTCGCAATTTGAGAGCCTGGCCCTGGAAAAACAGCTCCATCAGGGATTCGAGCTGAGTGGACTTGACGGCAAGGTTTGACCCCAACGCACGGCCGCACCCACTGCCGCACGCCGGGCAAGCCGCCTGCCGCGATGGGAGGGGTGCACCCTCGGTTGCAAGCTGGGGATGTAAACCAGCTCGGGCCATAACGGGCACGCAACCCTACTCCCTGCGTGGGGAGGGGGGCGTGCAATTCCACTGGCCAGGACCCGGTGCGGCCCCCAGCACCGCACGCGGATCCCCGAGGTCTCGAGGGAAGAGAATGAACCTAGGCCTGAGTAGAGGGCAAGGGGCAAAGCATAATCAGAAAACACACACTTACACAAGCCTCACGCCATACACATAATAAGGCAAACACGCAGAGAACATGCAAGGAGAGGTCATGATGGACGGTGTCGCTTCGCCCGCTTCTTATGCTTCCCCGTCATGTTGAGTCGCGGCAGCCGCCCGCTGGTGCTCTTGCTTCTCCTTCGCCTCGATGTGGAGCCCCAGCAGCCCCATGTCTCGGTGGAAGTCAGCGCCGACATGACGCAAGCCACCTAGGGTGCGCCCCACTGTCCGCCACACCGCGTTGTAGTCCGCCGCCTCGGTGCGCTCCAGGATGAGCAAGCCATTGCGGAGCTCCTCTACCGCGCGGCCATAGTACGAGCAGGCGGGGCAGTAGGGTACTGGTCGATACACAACAAAGGCTGCAAAAATGCATTACACGGTAGTCACGGTTGGTTTTGTGATTTAATAAAGGTGAGGTGACAGGCTGGATCAGCGGCCAATGAGCGTCGAGCTTCGGGGTGTGGTTAAGCGGACATGGAGTAGGCGCGCCTCCTCCTAGCTGGCAAATTTAACGTCAAGGCACCGGACATTTTCGGATTTATGGCGGAGGGGTCGGCAACTGCATAAAGTATTAGGGAAATACTAGAAATTTAATTACAATGGGTCTACTACCGCCCCCGGCCCGTGCCCGCCCCCCCTGGCCTGCGGCCGGCTGGCTCCGCTGCCGCCGGCCTCTTCCTGGCGCCGGCACGTGGTGTTATGCCCGCTGTCGGCTCGGGTGCTGACTGCCCCTTATTGCCCGCAGCTACTTCTGGGGCATGCTATTCATGGCAGCTGCTGCCATCTGCTGCGCCCCGCGGCTAGGGAGCTTGTTTGACGGGGCTGGCATGATGCCGCCGCGCGCTCCCGTTGCGCTTGTTTCCTCTGGCGTCCAGCCTGCATCCTCGCAGTAGCGTCCTGAAGCGCCGGGGATCTAGCCGCACGGGGAACATTAGCTCGTCGAGCGAGCGGGGGAGGGGGGGCTGTAGCCGGTAGACAGGTCTTGCACCGGAGCGCCGTTCTGGTCGATTCCGGACTGCGGTAGTGATGAAAGAAAAAACACTTAGTCGCCGACACTCGCTCGGGCAGCGACAACGTCAGCAGCTAGCTACACGATGAGCAGGTAAACCGGCCGGCAAGCGCACCTTTGCACTAGGGATGCAAAGAACCCTTGCTGCATGCGTCGGCTTCATCGATTTAAGCAAGGCAGCTTGCTCCTCCTCCACGGTCAATTAGGGTGGGCAGACGGGCCGTTCAGCTTGACCAGTCAAAAACGCTCGACGTGTCATCGGCGCTGACTGTCGTGAGGTAGTAGCGCAGGGGCGGCCGCGCGGGACAGGCGGGGGCTCGCGTGCTCCTCTCGGCAGCATGATATCTTCCCACGACGCGTCATCCGTCCCGGCAGCGGCATGGAAGGTGCTGACGGAGGCCATGGTGGCACGGGGGGCGAGCAGGGCGATCTGCTCTGCATGCGAAGCGTCAGCATAAATAGGCGGAGAGGAAGTGCCGAAGAGTGAAAGTGCGCGCGCGCGCTGGTGGCTCATCACGTACTTTATATCATTGCATCAGTCTCGAGTAGTAATGGTACCTCGGTACCCGGGGCGTCACAATAACATAATCAATGACACTACGATGCATCTGCTGTTGTATGTAATGCACAACGCGTTTCACATTAATCTTATTGCTGAACAGATTACATGCGAATCACATACATACCACAAATGACATGAAATTCACAAAAGTACAGATGTGTATAACGGCAAAGACAAATGCAAACTTTTGTGTCAACATCGGTTGACAATGCTTGCTCGCGACGATACTGCAGTACACCGCGGCATCCATGCGTAACATTGACCCATGTTGTCAGTATCAAAAAAAAATGTTGTGAGTGTGTCAGGAGAAATTAGTGAAGCAGGCATGCGCGCAATATGTGCAAGCATAATGCAGATTGGCCATGTTTTCGTAAGATAGTATTGCTTAACATTACATTTGGAAACCCCAGACCCAACCGACGCCTATATGTATCATGCGCCTGCCATACTACGGCAACTGCTCCCGCAACATATGGATATGCTCAATTCACCACACGCCACGGTTGCTACGTATATGCTACTACTGCAATGGCATCAACACCGCCACTCATCCTCATCGAGGGCGGCGATGTCGTAGGCATTGGAGTGCTTCAAGTAGGAGCAACCACCCGTGCAGGGCTGCACTATGAGCATCAGCGCAAAGTGCAGGAAAGCAACAACAACATGTAAGATGCTTCAGCAATAATATATCACACAGGTGGCCCATCACCTGATCATCTGCCTCGGCACAGCGTCACCGGCGGCCCTTTGCCGCCGCCCCCTGCCAGCAGTGCCGCTGGCCTCTGTCCATGGTAATGTGACAAGTCTGCCATGCACAATCATGGGCGGGAAGACAAAGTCATGCTGGAAGACAGTGTTGATCGGCCCCTCCCACAGTCCAGTGCTCATAGGCGTTGATAGCACGCATCTCCAACTGCAAACACAACGGGAGGCGAAGTCATCGCGCTGTTTTTGAGGTGGCGCTCAGCGACAACGAAATAAGTTACCTTGACCTACAAGCTACGGGCAGCTACGGAGGTATTCTTCGCAGCCTTCATGAACATCGCGGCAGCAAAGGACATCACTCCGTGCAGGAATAAGTTGCATGACGGCAATTTCCCGATGGATAGAACTGCATGGCAACCTTGACGCATTGAGTGCTCAGTGCATGGAGCACTGCAAACATGGAAGATCAAGCAGGGCTTCCGCAACGGCAGCAACCAACAGCCCCAGCACCTGCTCAAGTCCGGCAAGGTGATGCTCTCCAGGACTGGCCAAGTCACGACGGCGCAACACCTTGATCGCGCACCACCGTGACACGCATGGACCAGCCCATCGTGCACAGCCCCACCTGCCCAAGGCAAAGGCGTGTGCCGTGAAGGCAGAGATGGCAGAGAAAGCGGCGACGGAAGCGAAGGAAGATGTGAATGCATTAATTACATCTAGTGAGCGTGTCCCTTACCCCTTCTCGCCCTTACTGGATTTGCCATAGACCACCTATGTCACATGAGCGGCAGGTGCTCGGCTCACCGCTGCCCTCAGCCCCCCTCACCGATGCTGACGCCTCGCCTCCCGCCTCCATCGTTTTGCTTCGCGCCCCGCCCTCCTCTGCATGAAGTACTTTCTTTTCATATGGCCCGCACTTTAACCGCATCCCACCTGTGCCAATTCTGTCGTAGCTTTCAGAACTGCGCCGATGTGCGGGGCGCTGAATAGTCGCCTTCGCTGGTGTTGTCTGAGATAACCCGCTCACTCTCGCTCCAATGCGCTCCTGCCACTCACTTAGCGCGCAACTTCCGAGCGCGCTCACCCCACTCACCGCGCACGCTCTGAGCGCACAGTTCGGAGCGCCTACTGTTCCAGCTTGTCTGCCTCGCTCTTGCCCGGCAGCGCCTCCCACCGGAATACATAGCCACCCGTCTCTATGGAAGCGGTGGCGGGATTGGTGCGCTGAAATCCTAGCCCATCAATCGTGCAGAGCATCGCTATCCGTCCATCGGGTCCATAAAATGCGCCTCGCACAGCGCATGCAGCTCGCGCATTGCGTATACTTTGGGATCATCGAAGGCAGTGAGGAAGGGCCCACGCCTTTTGGATCACTTGGGCCCACTGAGTAGCCAGTTGGCAGCTCCATGTGGTGGCCGTGGCCGTTCATGCGGTCGTACATCGCCTCGGTCACGCCCGAGACCAACGGCCTCCTCGCGTACCACTGGTAGGCCATCTACTGTGGTGGACTTGCCACACTTCCGGCAGAATTCGGGAGGCGGCGGGCTGGTGGCCGAAACGGCCAGAACGCAACCGAGCGCAGTTTCTCACGCATCGCGGCCATATCGTTGGGGGCGCTGCGTCGGCGCGAAGGGTTTTCAGCCTCCAACCCGCTGTAGCATCAACGGACGATGCGAGAGAACAACGGAGGAACTCAAAAATCCGCCACGGCAACGACCTCAGCTTCCCCTCCCTCTAGCGATATCGGGTGCGTGTCGGGTGGGATCGGTGCCGAGATGTCTCCGATTATGTTGGCGTGGGTGGGCTGCAGTGAGTGAGTGGGGGCAAAAAGGGCGGCGTCCGTACCTGATGCGGCCGAGTGCACAGCCGATGTTGACCACTGTGGGCACCACCTGCCCGACAAACCGCCAGTAATGTGTACCCATGGGGTAGGTTTGCGCTCCGGGGGGCGTGATGCGCAGTAGCCGCGCGCACTGGGGGCAAGCGCGCTATGTGCAGCTCGGGGTGGGTGAAGGAAGTTTGCTGTGTGATGGACGCGGTGCGGGCGTGGCCCGCATAAAGGATTCTATTATAGTACAAGCAGTACTAGCGCAGTGTGCAGTGTGCGACAGTGTGCGCCGCAGTGTGCAACAGTGTGCAGTGTGCAGTGTGCGACAGTGTGCGCCTGCAGTGCGCAGTGTGCAGCAGTGTGCAGTGTGCGACAGCAGTGCATAATTAGTTCATGCACGATATCCCGGTACTGGTGTGAATTACAAAAAGGGCAGTTCCCCAGAATTAGAAAATCAACACAGCAAGCCGCCTAAAAGCGGCCTGGTACTGGTACTTGGTGTGAATTACAAAAAGGGCCAGTTCCGGTACTGGTACGCCGTCATATCACGTACCATTTGCGTACGGGTACTGCTATGGCAGTCATGGCGGCGCGGGTAGTCGCGACCACCGCCGAGATAAGCTGACTGAAAGAGGATATAGGCGCGGTAAGGCGCGGTAAGGCGCGGGGTGATACGGAATACAGTAATCGTACAGTAAAATTGAGTACGGATACAGTACAAGTACCGTGTTAGTCGCGGTTAGGCGGACCCCGTTTCGACGAAAGCCGAGTGCGATCGTGACTGGTATCGTGATCGTGGCTCATCGTATTGTGGCTCGTATCATGGTCGTGGTCGTGGATACTGTCGGCGGTGGAGCGAGCACGACATGGAGTGCGCGCTCGCATAGCAAGCTCGTTGAAGCTGCGAGCGCCAAAGAACGCCCACCTACAGTTCAACCTCAAGCATACTGCTGATAAGTGTAGAATCCCCAGTAGGAAGACGTTGGAGCGCTTACTACTTCTACACCGATGCTTCTTCGCATCCGTTACAAGTGGCAACAGTAGCCAAGGGCGGGAGGCGGATCCTCACATGCGATGATGAGAATAAGGAGATTGTTCAGCTGGTCCTGACCCAACATGTTGCAGGGATGGCCCTGAACCATCTTAAACATCTTCAATGGGTCATCATGGAGATTGTGCGGGTCCTTGGTTGCTGCCCTTGCGGAAGCCCTCCTTGACCTCCATGTTAGCAGTGCTCCACGCACTGAGCGCTCAGCGCGTCAAGATTGCCCATGCAGTCCCATCCCATCGGGGAAGTACTATGCAACTTCATGCATGCACGGAATGATTATCCTTTGCTGTCATCACGTGATGTCCATGAAGGCTGCGAAGAATACCCCCGTAGCTGCCCGTAGCTTGTTGGCTGCTGCTAGATAGGCTGTCGGCCTTCCTTGAGGCCGCCAGGGTATACACTTCATGCATATTGACTACATGTTAGCTGCTAAAATGCCGTCGTACTTCTCCCACACGGGTAGTGTCTTGACTCCGTCAGCATGTGGACGCCGGGGGCTCCGTTGGCAGAGTCGCGTCAAGTTACGGCCTTTGCGAGCTTTTTCCGCATGCGCAGCCTCCGCCTGCACGGCGGCCGCACGAAGCGTCTTTACATCCGCGTCCCTTAGTAGCCTGAGAGCGCACCCGCTCCGCCGCCAAGCTGGACATGTTAGTAGCGACTCGCGCGACATTCTTGTCCAGCTTCTCAACCCGCTTGTTGAGGCATGTCAACGTTGCTGCGAAGCGAGACGCTCACCGCTGCTGCCCGCTGATCGCTCGCTAACAGTTTGCGGGTTGAGCAATCGCAGCTCCGCCGCTTTCTCCACTCGCCGACGGCTACCAAACCTGCCTTTCTTTCTTTCTGGCGATGCTCCGCTTCTCCACTCGCCGACGGCTACCAAACCTGCCCCGCTTCCCCGCTTCCACGGCGGGTTGTTGGTGGGTCTGGTTCGTCGTCGGGCATGACGGCTGCGATAGGTATGCTCTTGATTGGTATTGCGCCGCCGCCGTCGCCATGCCGCCGCGTACGCCCACCCACATTTCCACCGACCTACCCACACCGCCGCCGCCTTCCGAGCGCCCCACACGCTACTTCGCCCGCGGCATTGACGCACATTGACCTGGCGCACATTGGACCCGTACATCATGTCACGTACGAGGTCCACAAAGAGTTTGGGGCGCAAGCCCCGAGGTCGTGTGGCGGAAGCCAAACACCGCTGATAGGTGGTGTGGTGTTACAAGGACGTACAAAAAGGGTGTGTTTTTGCGTTTCATGAACGCCGTGTTAGCTGGGCAGGTGGCGACGCGCTTGTGGTCAGCGCTCCGGGTGCGGCGGAAAGTGTTCGGCCCGGGCGTCACGCAGCGGTGTTGCACACAACGGGCACACGAGGAGAGCGAGGGCACCGGAGAGTCATTATTGTGGGTGAGTAGTAAAGAGTGGGTGCGGCGAGACCTAAAGGGGCGGTCCGACGAGGTAGGATTGGGGGTGGGCGTGAAGTTTATGCGGCGCTGCGCTCCCCTATTGCGCGCCGAAGGCGCTGCCATATCTAGGGGTTGGGGTAGTGCGGAGTCATATCGACTTGGGGGGCCGTCGGGATCCATGTCGGTTCCGGGAGGGTCGGAAGCTCCGGGGCGGCAGCGAGGGCCACGGGCACCTCTGGGGGCGCTAGCTAGCTTGGAGCGCCAGCGACTAATATTCGGCCGCGGGGGACATACGACGATGCTGATTCATGACGGATTGATGGCGTTATGATTAATAAATCATTCGTGTCTTTATTCGGGCGATGGCCGCGCTGCTGGCTGATGATGATGGGACGACTGGGGTCCGGTACCCGGGTACCCATCAATACCGGGGGTACCTGTAGTCATCGGCGGACGGACCGCAAACAAATATACTGTACCAACTAGACAAGCCACCTACAGCCCGGATTCATGCCATGCCTGAGCGGTTCCTTGAACACTGCCCTGCATGTGGGCGGAGGTGAATCTGAGACTATCGAACATATGTTGGTGGAGTGCCCGCGGTGGGGGTATCACCGTCATAATTTTGGGTTGTTAGTTCCGGAGTTCAGGGATTTTATTAGTAGTCAGGTTAGTGCATCAACGCCTGAGGACTTAACTGCCTTTATTTTGGTCCCCCCTCCCTTCACGGCGCCCTGTATTTTACTGGGAATGGGAAATTTTTCCAGATATGGCGTCGGGCATATGGCCCTCCCTCACATTGCCTTTTTTGTTGCACATGTATCGCACTCCCGAAATGCGTTGCTCCGCGGGTTGGGGCTTGCCCCAATTCGCATTACTCGAATGGGCCGACGCCCAAACGGGTAGGGCGGACCTTTCGTGGTCAGTGCCAGGTATTTTGATGGCAGTGTTTTAGACGGTGATCCAACAGTGTTGGAAATTCCGTCACTGGCCACCAATTAGTCTTGCGAAATGCTTCGGCAATTTGCTTGATGACTATAACGGAGCGTCGCCTACCCAGGGCTTTCCGTAACTGGATTGCTGCCTAAACGGCCGTCGTAGAGACGCTGCAAGGGTTTCACTGGTGCCAGTCCTGTCCCGGAGGCGAAAAAAAAAGTACCAGGTACAGTACCAGCAGAGGAGCTCGTTTCAAAGGGGACGAGGGGGCTGTGTGGTTTGCCGAAAAGTATATTTGGCTTGGGTTACAGTGTTTTCTAAGTCAGGAGCCTTTCGGCAGCCCGCGAGAACAGAAAGCACGAACGAAGTGAGGGAGGGCGGGAGGGACGCGGCCCGCCACATGGTAGGCGGGGCGCGAGGATGGAAGATGGGGACATCAGATAGCCCGCTAGCTTTTATAAGATTTCTACCGTACCTTGATTGCGGTCGACTTGTAGCGTAGAGCTAGAGTTGACCGTGCTCGTTTGTACGGCAGTTTCGTCTCATGCAAATTTCAGGCTTGAAGCATACTGGTACGCGGACTAGCGACCTACCGTGCTTTTGAGTACGATGTTTTTAGCTGCGAGCATCGCATGCGTGCCACATTTGTAACTCGTACGCAGGCGAACGCGCGCAGCGGTCGCCATGCGGAAAAGGAAACCCCAACTACCGGTAGTAAATTGTTCAAAGGGGAGGGGGCTGTGTGGTTTGCCGAGCTCAATCTTGGGGCACGACGCAAGGGGCGCCGGCCGGCCCGAGGGGCAGACAAGGGGGGGGGGTCAAAAATTCGGGGCCGGGCACCGGGCCCGAAGGGGGAGCCGGAAGGCGACCACTGCCCACTTGGGAGGACCGACGCGCCAGAGCGCATGCCGAGGCGTCCCGGTGCGAAGAGGTCCGGAGGGGGGGAAGACAACCACCTCGGAAGCCATTTCTGAGGGGCACAGGTGTCAGCCGCGGCTGCGCCAGGAAAGCACGATGACGGTGGCCGCCGCGCCAGAAGTGTGGAGTTTGATGACGAGGGCGCCCGCCGCCAGGCAGCGGCCCACCGGGAGCGGAGGGTCATGGGTGCGGCAGGCCCGGCGGCACCACCCCCACCTCCACGTGGTGGGCGCTGGTAACCCCTAAGACCCGTACCCGGCTGGATGCGGCAGGGGCTTGAGCGGGGTGGCCGGTTGTGGCGGGTCCTTGGATCCTGCGACGACCGGGCAGCCCTACAGGAGGCTTTTTAAATAATATTCGTGGGCATGGTAGCGCATGCTGGCGCCGCCGGGTAGCAGCCCTGTACGGGGGGCTGCTAAAAATAATTCCTGTACGACCTCGGCCTTGGGTCGGCCTCTCCGAGATCCGCCTACCGGTGGGGAGGGGGGTCAGTACGACTCGGAAGGGGACAGCCTTCTCGCGAGGGCTGTTCGAAATAAAATCGTGTTCTCGTACCTCGGTACGACCCGCGACCGACCTGCAGAAGATGTGGCGTACCCCCCACCCGTAGGTGTTCCACCTGTGAATCACTCGAATCCCGGCCTAGCACGGCGGAGTGTTCGGCGGTGCCCTGCGGCCGACCCGTTCGGAACACCCGGGAAACCCTCAGCCGTCCCGTGAGAACGGGCGAGGGCGGCGAGCGCGAGGAGACAGGAGCCCGGCACTTCAATGCGGGGCGGGCGTTCGGGGGCGGAGAGGCCGGGCATGGCAGCGACTCAGGGGCCATGAGACAGGAGCCGGAGTGCCCTGAGGGAGTCGCAGCCATGCAGCGGGAGGAGTCAGCTCGGTGGCGGTCAGCTCGGTCTGACCCTGGACGGGCGGCTACAGCGACGAGGCGCGCTGCGGAGACGAGCGGCGCGCGGGCGAGCAGAACCGGCATGCCGACCACGGAGCGACGATACGCGGACCGGGGGGGGGGGGGGGGTGCCCGCCTTTTCCCCTCCAGACCCCCTTGGGGATCCTACCGCAAGAGCTCAGGCGGGCGAGATGGAGGCAGCAAGCGCGGACCGCGGCCGAGGCCGGCGGACCGCCACAGCCGGCGTGGTGGGGCGATCAGCGCCGCGACCTGCGGAATATGTTCAGCGATGGCGGAATGTGGAGCCAAGACGCTCGACGACCGAAGATTGCGCGGTGCCGGTGCATTGCCAACGTACAGGATAACCTTATAGGGGGTGGGTCGAGTACTGCATTCGTAATATCCCAGTATTGCCAATTAGCGGTAGTCGCTCGTACTGGCGACTACTCG
This sequence comes from Tetraselmis striata, assembly GCA_006384855.1. Lineage (NCBI taxonomy): Eukaryota > Viridiplantae > Chlorophyta > Chlorodendrophyceae > Chlorodendrales > Chlorodendraceae > Tetraselmis > Tetraselmis striata. The sequence goes on along the minus strand of VCJN01000052.1, from coordinate 22,718 downwards.
TAGTTATCCGAAAGTAGCACAGCTACTGATCACGTGATGGAAGGAGGCGGGGCTTGGAAACGAAAGAGGATGGCCGGAAGCCGGAGCTGTAATTATTACGCTATATGTGTCCCCTACTATGGTTAGAGATGGCATGCCCTAAGAGCAACTCGGTCTGGGCGGTGGAGAGCAGCAGACTAGCACGTTGTAATCAATTTCAATTTCAATTTCAATTTCAATTTTGATGACGAGGTTGTCAATGAGGCCCAAGGGGGGCGGGGGGGGGGGGGGGGGGGGTTGCACCCGTTGTGCTCACGACGCCATGCGCCATCGGAGAGGCGCAGACTGTCGGTGGCCTCGCTGCAAGGGTCACGCTAGCGGGAATTGTGGCGCGGGAGCCTCGCGTTCTCCATGGTAGCGAAGCGGTCTATGGTGTGACGCCTCCAGATGTTATCGAGGTGGTTGAAGAAGCGTAGGCTGAACGCCCAGTCGTCGTAGGCAATTTCGCGGCTGAGGCGGTCAGCCTTGATGTTCGCCGTGGTCTTGATGTAGCGCGCACGGATGGAGATGTCGTTGGAGTCAAGGATGAACCACAATTTTCGCAGCTCCGTCATGAGCAGTGGAGAGCGAGAGGTGAGGTTGGCGAGGACGTGGACCACACCCATATTGTCCTCGTGGAGCAACACGTGTCGACCTCGGAGCTCCGAGAGGAATGTGAGCACGGAGTACCGGACAACCGTGAGCTCCTTGTAGGTGGTGTGCAGCTCGCGGTCACCTTCGTACCAGAACCCGCGCGTCTCGGTGGTTTCGTTGAGAACGGCGCCCCACCCGTAGCCGGAGCTGACGACATGCATTCAGGCCGTCTCCACGGGCTTGTAGATGGAGCGGCCGTTGCTATGGTTGGGGACCGCCACCCACTACTCGAGGTCACGTCGGAGCTGGCGCGTCATCTGGACGCGCCCGCTCCATGAGTCTTTCGTGCGGAGCACGTCGTGCAGCTCGCGCATGTTGAACTGCGCCGGCTTGATGGCGAGAAGTAAGAATTGAGCGTCACGCCAGGGACGCGAGCTCTCGCACATGCAGCCATCGCATATCTCGCTTAGCACGGCCGATGAGGCCGAGGGCAGTAGCAACCAGCGAATCGAGTTTCCGAAGGGGGGCTCGAATCGTACCGCTCCGCGAGTCGATCTCCATACCGAAGTGCTCCAGCCGTTGTACCGGCTCCCATTGACCCTTGTCGGGATGTCGGCTGAGACCCAACCGCCCGAGCAAGGAGGTTAGGCGGTCGGCTGGAGGCAAAGAACATGGGGTCATCTATGTAGGGGAGCATGCTGCAGCCACGGAAGTGGCGGCGCAGCGCTTGACGTCGCCCCATGCTCAGCTTGGCACGACGCACTTCTTGGGAGGTCACTGCGAAGTCGGGGCGTCGCAGATGGCGGTTGAACGCCGCAGTGAGGGAGCAAAAGTAGTAGATGCTCAGTCTCCACCCCATGGGGAGCCCCGCCAACCGCTAGAGCTTGCCTCGATAGTTGACGGTGAAATAGTCTCGGTCTTCGGGAGCGATGCCGACGGCGTAGAAGCCGTTCTGTAGGTCCATGAAGAGCATGTAGTCGCCCGGCCGAGCCAGGTGGCGCAGCCGCGTGAGGTCTCGAAACTCATGCTTCGCTCCTCGCAGAACCGGTTGAGTGGTCGTGGTTCGATGATGAGCCGCCATTTATTGACGCCCGGTTTAGGTTCGAGGAATAACCGAGAAGCCCACCGTTAGCAGTGGCCTTCTTCTCACGCGCAGCTCGTCGTCCATGAAGCATAGTTGGTATGGAGTCGCGTCCTCCATCGAGACCCCTTGGTTGAAAGGGGCGGGCGGCCCGCTCTTGAACGGGACGCGCACGCCGTTGCGGATCATGTCGACGACCCGGCGGCCAGCGCCGATGTCCGCCCAGGCATGCCAGTTGCGTCGCACCCGGCGGCGCATGTAATCCAACTCAGGGGTGTACGAGTCGGCACTGGAGCCGGAGCCCACGGGACCACGCGCGTGGCCCGCACGGGTCCGTTCTCGCTCGCGAGCGACATCGGCAAGAGTAACCGACCGGAGGGAGCGGCTCGTTCGGTCACGTCAGACGAGTCGGCCACCGGCCGGACACGGAATCGTTGCCATTCCTGAGGTAGATGTTCGAATCGGCCAGCTAGGCCGAGGCGCCTTGCAGTTTTCGGCGCCAAGATGGAGCGTGCCATTGTGAGGCCACGCAGAGGGGCCACCGGTGCCACCAACCCGCGCAACAGGCGCGGTTGGAATGGGGGCTCGTTGAGAAGAGGGACGCGGTGTTTTAGCGCTTGTCTTTCGAAGGTGCGATTTTAAGGCGTAAGCTGTCAGCAGACCGGCAGAAGTCGGCTAGTCGCACCCAAAAAGACGGTACCGGCGGTCGGAGGACGGCGGGTCTTCACACGCGGTTCGGGCGTGCGGGAAAGCCAAAGCGTCTTGCACAGGACGAACCTGTGAGCATCGACGCAGCCCGCCACATGGTAGGCGGGGCGCGAGGATGGAAGATGGGGACATGAGATAGCCCGCTAGCTTTTATAAAAAATATACCTTGATTGCGGTCGACTCGTAGCGTGGTGCTGGAGTTGATCGTGCTCGTTTGTACGGCAGTTTCGTCTCATGCATATTTCGGGTTTGAAGCATACTGGTACGCGGACTGCCGTGCTTTTGAGTACGATGTTTCTAGCTGCGAGCATTGCACGCGTGCCACATTTGTAACGCGTACGCAGGCGAACGCGCGCGCAGCGGTCGCCATGCGGAAAAGGAAACCCCAACTACCAGGTACCGGTAGTAAACAGACCCAAGGACGCGCATATCTCGGAGCGCCTCAGTGCTTGTGATCACTTCTTTATTTCCAGCAACTGATCGCCTCGCCCTCCGCCTCCGCACTCACGCACGCACACGCAAGAGCCGACGTTAAATTCCGCGCTCTATACAATAGCGACGAGCGATGGAGAGGCCGCGCTCATTTGCTGTACCCTGTACGAGTAGTCACTACCAATAAGAGCGTGGTGCATCATATCGTCAAGTTTACCGGCATTGGTCTGAATTACAAAAAAGCCAGTAACAAATCCACCTACTGCTTAAAGCAGTACTAACAGATCAACACAGCAAGCCGCCTGAAACGGCCCGTATCCCGCCGGAGGCGGGATGGATGAGTGATGCGCGCACGGTTCAGAGTCCGGGCCACTCGTGCCCATGTGTGCGAGGGTGACCCACGGACGTGCTGTGCAGCTCCGGCAACGGGATGGCGGGCGAATCTTTGCCGTTTGATGAGGCAGCAAGCAAGCACCCTCTCGAGCCGCCACCAAGATCATGACCCCAAGCAAAACTCTTGCGAATAAGGCTTCCTGGTGAGCCCGGGCGGTGCACCGAGCGCCACGCGATGAGAGGGCACCCCGATCCGCGGCCAAGCATGCGACACCGCGCAAAGTGCGGCGCACCCCCTTGCTCACCTCACCCATTGCGCCGAAGACCACGCCCGTGTACTCTGACATGTCCATGATGTCTCGAACATGGCCATGTTGTCGCGGCTCTGTGTTGTGCCACGCCGCATCCCGCACTGCCAACCCCCATTGTATGTCGCCCAACATGGAGCGCTCAAATCGATCCACAGCCGTGGCCCGGTGCACCGCAATGTACTTGACCCCGTACCGCATAGTCTTGAACTCCAGCAGCATGTATGGCTTGAAGCTCGTCCGGGGATCACAGCTCCCGGTCACTACGTTGGAGGGAGAGCATGGAGGGAGAGCTCTGCGTCCGGCACCATATTCTTGAGTTCATCCATCGCCGCGGGGACAGTACGGTGTTGCCGAGATGCATTGCATGCGGGAACAAATCATCCACCTCCCGGCGTACATCGATACCCATACGGGTTTTTTAGGTTTTAGGGTTTGGTTTTGGGCTTTATGGTCGCGGAAGGCGTCTGCGATAGCGTCGTGCCGTACACGGCAGTTAGTGTCTTCAGGTGCCGGGAGGTTCATGACCGCGTCGCCAAAGAGGTCGACATTGCTGGGGTTGTTGTGCTCTGTCCACGAAGGCAGAATGATTTGGCTCCCAACCACCGGGGCCGGGCATGGACTAGGCAGAAAGAAGTACCCAGCAGTGACCTCCCGCAGCTCATGCGGAGCCATGACCATCCGCTCGGTGGGGATGGCCACTACCGTCTTCATGCCCGACGCCGCGTCAAGCTGGCCGAACAAGATCCGTTCCCTACATCTGTCAGCCTAGCGCGGGGCCGCGGGCTGGTCGGGTAAGTGACGAAGCGTGGCATGATCGGTGATAAGCGTTAGTTACACGCTGCCCTCGACAAAGCAACGCCATTCGTTTAATGTGCATACCACATTAAAATTTCCTGATCATACCTGGAATATGTCGAGTATGGGCACGCTAGAAAACTTTAGCATAATAAGCGCATGGTATGAGGTTGCCGTCGGGTTCCTTCTGTAGGAAGACACCGCCCATGGCATATTAGGAAGCATCGGTTGAGACTACGAACTTGGCGTCTTGTCCAGTTCTAGGACTAGGTCATGAAGACCGGGGTCGAGCATAGAGCTTCTTAAAGAGCGTGAAAGGCGACATGCTTGCGCCTGTACGTTCGCAAGTAGATTTCTTTGCTTCGCGGCAAATGTCATAGAGCGGGGCGGCCATATGGGAATAATTATGAACACATTTACGATAGTAGATGCAAAACCCGTGGAACTGCTGTATTTGTTGTACCGTTTTAGGCGGGGTCCGGTCGCGAACCGCAGCTAATTTATTTTCTGAAGGGCATGTGTCATGTTGGCTCATCATCATATGGCCTTAATATTCTAGTTCATTTTCGCGAAGAATCATATAAGCAATGAATCGCAGTTGTACAATATATATCGGTATCGGCGAGGAGGCCAAGCATGGTATCGAGGTGTATTAGATGTTCATCGAGAGAGTTGCTAAATTATAGAACATCGTCAAGATAAGCAAGGATAAATTAGTTGTTGTGTGGTTGTAAACGTTATTGATCCAGCGTTGAAACGCCGAGGGGGCATTTGACAAGCCAAATAGCATAACCAAAAAAGCGAACTTACCGAAGTGAGTCTTACACGATGTTTTCTGTACGTCTGAGTCTTTGATACGGAGCTGGTGATAGCCGAAAGCAAGGTCAAGGGCTAAGTAAATCGCGGCGCAAGAGAGCATATCCAATAACAGATCGGCGCGCGGAATCGGAAGTTCTATTCAACGCGGGTATGTTTATTCAATTGGCGATCATCAATGCGCATGCGCATGCCACCACTGCCTTTCCGGGGAAATATGACAGGGGCAGCAAATGGCGAAAATGATTTCGAATAATCTTTATCCAAACAGTCATTTACTTGCTTTTTTTATTCGTCTAATTCCGCAGGCGAAAGGCGAGATATTTGACGGGCGATACACAGGCATGGGGGATTGGGGTATTTCGAAGTCAGAGCCGGGGCGGGGCTGCAAGAGGCAGTCCAATGATTGGCGTATATATTTTTTGAGGGAAAGGGAACGGGTTTTTTCGGTATAGTAGACAGGCAGGTCGGTGTAGTAACACCGGCGATATCATTATCGATAGATTGGACAGTAGTCCCTTACTTGGTGTCGTACTCGCAAAGCACGGTGCAAAAGAGTACTATGTCGGGATTCTTTTTAAGCATTTCACGGGCCATAGTGTTGGCGTGAATTACATCGACACTACTAGAGCGGGGTGCAATAGGGCATGTGACGGTGTGCCCGTCGGGGGACATGAGCGAACCGGCGGTCCAATTGATATTCGGACTATGATGTTTGAGAAAAGACAGGCCGAGGATGGCGTCGAAGTTATTCTGCAATAAGAAGGTTATAACACATTAAATATCTGATTGGTATTCTTTTATATCGAGGCGTAATGTGCAAGACTGCGACGCTAGCGCCATACGGTCGTCCGCCATAATAATGCATAATTTATTTTTGAGCGGCGTGGTTTTAAACTTGCGCACACGGACGAAAGCGTCAGTAATAAAACACGACGTAGGACCGGAATCTAGGAGCATAGTGATGGGCCGGGGCAGGTCCGGGTGATCGGGTAATTTGCTGGACTTTAGCAGCAGTAAATCGTTATCGGGCATCGCGACGTGACGAGTTGTGGGGCTGATGGGACTATTTAGCAAACCTCTTATTGGGCACACATGTACTATTAATGAATTATTGCGTGAGCAAACATCGAATAGACCGTCGAATGCCGAAGCGCAAGCATCAAGAGTAACCGGACCATAATTATAATTAAGGTGGGCAAACTCATTAGCACGGTCAACATCAGTGAAGTCATCGGATGGGCATGCGGTTGGTCGGGCAGGTTTTTTTTATGGTTAGTGCCGGGGCGGCGCCGGTTCAATTTCCGGGTAGCAACGAGTTATTCAATCGCGGACAATTTGGAAACAACTGTGTCAGCCGGGGTGGCAAAGTCGGCAGTAGCAAGCAGGAACCGGCATAGCTCCCGCGAAGGCAACGAGTGTGTCGACTCGACAGGCGGCGGGCCTGAAGAGGAGGCCCCGTCATGAACCGACATCGGCACGCCGGGCTCGCCCGCACTCGAAGGAGTTGCCGTCGCATCCTCGCATTAAATTCCCGCATGGGGCGCTGGCACCATCTCAATGGGCGGCCGATCCATCATTCACTTCTTGTTTGTATGAACGCGAACCTGAGCCATTGTAGGCACCTCTTAGACACCTACATGGCGTTAGTTCATACCAGCGTGGCTGGTCTTGCCCATACTACTATGGGCGGGTGAATACTGGTCGGTAGCGGAAAGCCTCGCCATAGGTCACCGTGGCGTGTCGTAGTACTTTACGCAGTACTGGACGTGTCCGTCAACCGTTCCTACTGTACTTTTCGTAGTATGTCATCTCGGACAGGCCGAACATGCAGCAAGCATCGCGCACGCACGATAAACAAGCACGCAGTGTACAGTGGTCACCTCCGATCCTCGTTCCTCACGCCAATCTTTGTCTCTTATACCGAGTGGCCTCAATTCCATACACAGTCTACTGCCTAAGTGTCTCACCGCCGGCAACACATGCATTCACAGGCAAAACACATGGGACGAGGGACCGCCCAGAAAGGGAGGGCGCTCTTAGACGCATGCGATTGCAACCATGGCTGGACGGCTTCGTGTCACGCGAAACGCAAGCATCACGTGTGATGTGTTCGCGCGCCTCGCGCAAGGCCGCGTGCGCACAAAGTGTTGTCCTCTGTCTAATTGTGCTCATTCACAAGATGCTATGATCATAAGATGCTATCATAAGATGCTGCTACTCAGCAGCGGATACAACGCTTTGCGCCCCGTACCAGCAGCAGTACAATTCTCCGTCTGTTGCAGGTAGTCCTCCTGCTTAGGTGTCCATGTTAGAGATCCACTTCGAAGCAGCACCTAGGTTCACCTAGGGGTCCTAGGGTCCTAGCGGACTTGGAGGTCCCGCCTAGACTGACTAAGAGTTTCCACTTGGTTGTGCTTTGGTGGGGTCTTTAAGCTTGGATTCATCAACCGCCATGGCGGCCGCCGTATACCTCGCCACAAATCTCAACACTTCGCCACGAAATCTGAGCAGGGCTTGGCTGTAGGTCTCCTCGTGCCTTGCTCGGGGCTGTGGCCAGGGTATGAAACCGTAGCCACTCAAGTGCCCTTCTGGGGTCGCCTCCATATCATGAAACCTAGCTATAGCCCTCTACAATCAGATAGGTTTGGGCTATATCGGTCCGCATGCGCCCGCGGATATCGCGGACGCCGCGGGAGAGTTAACTTGTTCATTGGGGGCAGGCCCAAAGGCATACTTCGTCTCAGGGATGTGGGATAGACTCGGCCATTAAGACAGATTGTCGATTGATTTGCAATTCGAAATCGATTATACGCTGGCCCCAAGCCGTCAGTGACCGGCATGGCGGTTCAAGTTTGGCTTTTTAATATCCTTAGCTGCCTTGAAGGCAATCAACTATTGTATGGCGCCAACCTTGCTTGTCAGCCTCGCTCGTCGACCATCATTTCATGATGGAGTGGCCCACTCATCGGCCACGGCCATCGCACTTGCCATTATTGCGGTCACAGCCAAAGAGGCGGGGAATGGCATGTGTGGGAACAATTGGGGGGCGAGGGGAGAGAGGTGCATGGTCCGGCGCAGGGGAACGGACCGGCACCCGGATGGATGCACCGGTGGGGGAGGGGCGGGGGGTCGGCAGCATGCTTGCGCTTGCCGGAGACGACGGCGGCGAGCTCGAGGTCAATGGCCTCAAGATGGCGATAAATGGTAGTGCCGGAGTCGATCGGCTTGTTGGCGCGTCGACCGGCAGCCTCGAGGGCGACTTGAGCCGAGTGATTGGGTACGCACGCTTGGATGACGCCAACGACGGTGAAATCGTCGTACCGACGATGCACCAGCCGGGAGCAGGTCGAACGTACGCCGCAGGGTCTAGGCGAGCTTGATGGCGGCGCCCGCCGGCAGGTGAGGTCGGTTGGGGACGATGCGTATAGGCCAGTGGCGTAACCCATGATGACGCCGGGCAGGTTGGAGTTGGAGTGGAAGCATGCCCATAGCTTGGACTTGAAGTCGTCGATGTCGGCGAAGACAGTGGAGACGCTCACGCCAGGTGCAACTTTGCGAGGCACGGGGGGAGTATCGGCAAGTAGACTGCAATAGGTCATGCTAGCGTCCGACTCCGGTGGGAACTGGCGGAGGATCCATGCCTCTAGAGCAAGAGTAGTAGATGCCGGCGATGAGCTCCTTGAGTTCTGTTACAACAAGCGATGAGTTGGCGAACGTTGCAGGGGTCGCGGAGGATGCGGGAGGCGTTAATGATGTCCGTAGTCGTCGGCACGCGTGTCTTAGTCTTGGCAACGTCGACCTTGATGGCACGGGCGACGTGGGTGTCGATCTCCATGGCGTCTTGGCCGCCGGCGGCAGCAACTTGGCCGGCCATGGTGGCAACGGTTGCGGCGCGGTGGGTCATGGGCATACGCATGGGAAACGCAGCGGGGGTTCTAACCTGAGCTCAACGAAACCAATGTAAGCTTTAGACGAGAGGATTTAGCGTATAGGCATCAAGGAGAAGGTTTGCGACAAAGGAATTGTTACAGTGTACCGGGGCATGCACGGCTTAAACAACTATCGGCTTGGCAGCCGGTTGCATATAGGCATGAATTGTGGCTGGGATATGCAATCTAGGCTTGGAGTCATTAGGAAGTAATCGGGGCGTAATGGCTGATGAGGGGATGCTGACGTGTAACATGTACGCGGTGTACGCGTACGAGCGGATGAGCAATATGAGTACATGTAGGTGCGTAGGTATGTCTGAGAGTGGGCATTACGAGTATGACTTCACGGGTGTGCCGGTAAGAGTAGGTAGTATGAGTATGAGTGTATACATGTGTGCGGATCTAGGTATGCATGTAGAGTTATGGTGGTATCCGTAACACCAGCTGCCTTACAGCCCTGCGGCACGAACCCGCATAGGATCCACTAAGTGAATAGTGCGTAGCGTGCAGCCCTTTGAAGCCATGTCCTTGTTCTTGGAAAGATTGGTGCCGTCCTTGCCCATGCCCCCTTCCCCTCGCCCCCCAGCCCCCACTCCGTCCCCCGGCCTTGTATTGTGGGCGACGCGGCGTATGCGCTGTCGTGGCCTCGGTCCCGAGTGGCAGTCTTTCAGTCCGGAGCTTTCCGTTTGCCGGTGCGTTTCCTTTTCTGTTTGTGTGTGCCGCGGGCTTGTAAGCGGTGTTTGATTTTGTATACATGGAGTATTCTGTGCAGCCATTGCACCGCATGGATATATATGTTGGCATGAATCCGGGCCAATCGGCGGGGAGTGGGACATACTCGGGTGCATAATTGTATCATACTATGCAGCTCGGCCACAACCTCGCTCCTCGGGGACAGCCGTGCCGTTTACTGTGGCAACGGGTTTGACGCACAAGACGCATGGATATATACACCCCACGTGTTGGTACAGGGCTAACGTTTCCGACGATTCTTATCGCACCCACACCGATGCCTTTTCTAGTTTAGCGGCATCGCGTGCGGCTAGCTAATGACCTCCACTCAAGTGGAAGGTGCGCCCCCTCAGCTAGCCCTACGCTCCCCCTATACCTAAAGCTAGTCGATCAATTAACCACCGCACAACAGTAGTAGTCTTCGACGCCCATTGTAACTGGTACAAGTAGAGGGAGAGGGCCGGCAAGACTGTATGGCCCCATTCTGACGTAGCATCGCCAGCCTACCAGCTCGGATTCACGTTCTGGAAATACGGCAACTTCCACGGGTATCGTCATGTGAGCTGGATGATATGCAGAATTAAAATAGTAGTACAGTTTTAATGCAGTAACAAGTACTGCGCTAATGGCCTTGCCGCTCATCATATCTCTTGCATGCTACCGCACGGGGTTCGGGCGTCAGCATGGACAGCGAGCCGCCAAGTTGCTCGCATGTAGGCATCATCGTGAGCAGTCAGCGCTCGCATCGGCTGCCGCTAAGCAACCCAGGGATGCCATTTTGAACGCCTCAGCAGGTGCATGAACTTGACACCGTCGCGGCCTGTGCAACAATGGCAAGGTATACTAAGTTATGGCTTGCTTTTCACAAAGGAGGCAGGGGCGCAACTCGGAGCATTGGGCCGGGCAGCGATCGGGTGTGGGGGCGGGGGTAGTGAGAACTTGGTGTGCCGAGCAGAGGGGACCCCGCTCCGAAAAGCTTCAACTCGAACGACACCGCACCGATCCAGCCACCACCGCTTTCAAAATACAACAATGGCCATGCTTAACTAATAAGAGACCCGTTGGTTTTGCCAACGAGTGGCGCTACTTGTATCCGTAGGCCGGGCGACGGTCGGTGGTGGGAGAACGGGGAGTGCGAGCCGGGTGTACCGAGCAAAAGTACCCGGCTCACACAAGCTTCAACTCGACTGGTACCGCACCAATCCCGCCGCCACCGCATTTAAAATGCAGCTATGGCCAGTCTCAACAAAGCTACATGTTGGTTTTGCAAATAAGTGGCGCTACTTGTGGCCGTCGGCAGGGCAACGGTGGGGGTAGGAGGAGGTGGAGTGAGAGCCAAACAGTGTGTACCAAGCCAAGGGTACCGCCGGCTCCGAACAACTTGGAATTGACCGATACCGCACCGATTCCGCCGCCACCGCGCTCAAAATGCAGCCATGGTCATGCCTAACAAATGTCACCTATTGGTTTTACAAACGAGTGGCGCCACTCGGAGCAGCATGCATGTCCATGTTGCGGTTGGGGGTGGGTAGTGCTGATGTTCTCGGGCGGGGATCTCTGCTGCGGAGTGCGCCGTCTCGAGTCCAAGTACTCGTGTCTTTACTTCCGTGCGCTGATCTGGCTGCTATCATCTGGCGACTTGGCGGTACGAGCGCGAGGGTGTACGACACTTCCGGTAGTATGACAACGTGCATATATCGCAGTCGGTGTAGTCTTCCCGGCCCTCGCCCTGAGGTACAAGGACGGGAAAAACAAAGAAATATATACTAAACATACATAAGACCGTACCGGATTTCTGGAGAAACTAAGGGGCGCGGGGGACTTTTTCTTGGGGTCGAAACTTTCCTTTCAGTACGTGAGCAGTGTTGGGCGACAGGTGGGCTGATTTGGGCCACTCAACACCGCCGAGCCGTGCGCTTGCAACCCTATCCATCCAGGCAAACGATGCCGTACTAAGCGGCGGTGGTGCCACGCCAGGCTGGACAGTGACACGCGCTACCTCCCGCTGCCTCAACCGCCTCGGAGTACATCCCCACCTTGTGCACACTATGTGCATGGTCATCATGTGAGGCGGTTTGCCATCTCTGATGCCCCCTTCATGCTATGCTGCGCCCATTGATGATGGACATAGTGATGTACTGATGCATGCGGAGGACTCTCGGATGTTTATGAGTTACATAGTGTCTACAACACAGTTTTGCCCATGTATACAAAATTTGTGAGCGTGCCGGCTACCATGTGCTCATGAGGGGCGGCAAATCTGTTGAGAAGCTGCAAGAGCTCGATAGGCATGCAAAACTGCGGATGGAGCAGCGCAGAGCATCAGTTTGAGCAGCAACAACATTTGCGGCAAGTATCAGCGACATACAAGTCAACGGCTACGTAGCAATACATGGAGGCGTGGATAGGGCCACTGTGTGGTTGGGTTGCCATGATGCTGATTGTAGTAATTTGGTGATGGTTCCAAAAAGTGCCCCACCCTCTCACCGTTTGATGCTTGCATGTAGCAGAGAACACCTTCATGCATACAACCATGCATTGAAAGAGTTCAGAAAAGTCATGCCAGTCGAAGTTTTTATGTAGCTGAGGGCATGTTCTACTAAGTACTGTCAGGCCTAAGAAAATATAGTTGAGAGGAGGAGGGGGGGGGGGGGGGGGGGGGGGGGGGGGGGCGTGGCGGGCGCAGCCTAAAACATAACATTACATCGGAACGGCCTAATAAACTACATCAATCGACCCCGATGCGTTGCTGACGTGGCGCCGCGCAATGCACGCAACGCTATCCGGTACAGGTACGGGTACCGGGCCGGTTCGCCATGTTCTGGGCGGCGCCATCGCGCGGCACCAACGTGATGAAGCGAAGTCACAGCACGACCCTACTGGTACCGCCAAGTATTCCCCCGTGTCACCACACCCATCACCCCAACAGGTACTCCGCACGGTGATAACGCCTGGCCCCGTTCGCCCTGGGCTTCACTGGCGCTCGACGGCAGTTGACGGCTACTTCGAACGTCTACACAACCACCTAAAACACCCTGCGACCCTCCTCCCGTTGCCCCAGGTGTCCGCGAGTTCGTCCCCCACTGTCGGTGCCTCTGCATGCGCGAACTGCGCCGCGGTTGTTAGCAAGGACGAAACATGCCGCCAGTAGCGTTTGCTCGCTCTTGCCGCGCCGCCACGTCACCCCGCGTGGAGGTCTCGCCCAGCCGCTCGAACCCAGCGACGCCACTATGTAACAGCGCGGCGTCGTGGTCCCGGCGCACGCCTGGGCAGCACAAACTGTGGGGCATCGCTTTAGGCTGCCACAGCGGGCGTGGCGCAGGGAGCAGGAGCTCTTTCTCGTCCGCCTTGCGCGCGGTCGATGGCAGCGTCTTCGCGGCGGCCTCCACCGTGCCGTACTGGGATGCCGCCTGCTCCCTCACAACCATGGTGGCAGCCTACGGCTGGGTAAAGTTTCTGGACACGTTGGCGGCGAATGACGTGTTGGAACGGGTGAGAGCCGCGCGGACACCGTTTCGATTGATTTGGTGTAGGCGCTGACTTGTCTTCACCCACTTAGACGATGGCTGGGTACACTGAGCTGGCTGTCATTGCCTTTGCAGAAAATCAGCAGAAAAGTGGTGCATATCACGTCTGGGCCCCTGTATGTGCTCACCTGGCCGCTGTTCAGGTATTTCCACTGCATCCATGCTGCATGACGCTATGCATGCGCAAATGTCTCCCACCTATCACTGGAGCTTGGGAGTTGCTCAGCTTTGTGACGTGCGCCGCGCATATGGTGCAGCGGAGACCCATCCGCGCGCTGGTACGCGGTGCTTCCGCCTCTGGTGCAGTTCTTGAGGTGAGCAAGCACACCTAACCCCCCCTCCCCCCCCCCCCCCCCCACCCCACCCCACCCCGCCCCCCGCTCCCACTGCACCATCAGGCCATGATAGTGGCATGCACATAACGTAGTCAGCATCATCTGGGTCAGTGGCACACTATTGAGCCCCGGCCGGCATGACTACCCCTGGCGTAGGCTTTATGTGATTGGAAAGGGCTGGGTGCGCAACGAGAGTGCAATTCGAACCATCAGCAGGGAAGGCGGTGCAGAGGAGCTACTCAGGTGGGCATGCTTCAAAATCGTTTGAGCATGCAAGATGCTCGCCCTTCCAGTCTAAACATGCACAATTTGCAACATTTCACATTTCGCATGTTTACCTGACCCTCCACCGCAGGGGACCTCTGTACTATGTGATCGTGCTGGGTATGGTGTGCGGCGTGTTTTGGCGGGAATCGCCCCTGGGACTCGTGGCAATTGCCACCATGTGCGCTGGTGACGGGATGGCGGATATTGTCGGTGCGCCCCTGCGATCCGCAGCTGGCCGTGGTTGCGCTGCGTTTATTGTGCGTCGTTTGAGCTGGCCATATGAACTATGGCACTGACAGAAAGCCGCCGCAGGACGTAACTTTGGCGGCGCTAAGCTCCCATTCAATCAGGCTAAGAGCTGGGCAGGGAGCGCTGCGATGTGGTTCTTTGGCAGTTGCCTGTCACTTGGGTGCCCCCCTCTCCCCTTGCCGTCCCCCCCCCCCCCCCCCCCCCCCCCCCGGGCCCGTTGCCCAAGCTGAACTACCTGGTCATTGCATTTCCGTATTGATGCTGGTGTGCTGGCTCTAACATGGTGGTTCACTTGCCGTGTTTCTCTCAGGATTGTGTACCTGTTTCAGTACTTGGGATACTTCACGCTAGAACGAGGCTTGGCGCCCAGCCTCGTGCTCCTGTCTGTGCTGTCTGCCACTATTGTTGAAGCGCTGCCAGTCGCAGACCGGATAGACGACAACATCTCAGTCCCCCTAACTGCGGTGGCAGCTGGGGCACTTGTTCTTATGATATTGCCTCTGTGATGGGATGATCTACACACACTCGCCGCATGTGCAGCATATCCTACTATAGGTTGTTGCCTTTGGAGTCTCTAGTCATGGCTAACCTAATGTAACACAATAACCTGACAACATAAGCAAAATGCAATATCGGAGGGAAATTTCAACGATCAATTAGAGTGCATCTCTTGGAGTTCAAGTAGCAGCTCATTGTGTGCGGCTGCAGGCATTTGGAGTGTTCTTGAATTCCCATGTACGCAATCTGGATTCAGGTTTTCATATTCATTCGTATGAATGGGAAGGGCAAATGAACTCAACCGGCGAAGTGGCCTCAGAAGTATGATGGGAAAACGCCCTCGGCCGCCCGTCACTTCAGGGCATCCGGGTCAAGCTGCCCCATTTATCTGCTTTGTATCGTGTATTCAAGTGCACCTCATGTAGCGACCGCGATTTACTCCAAGATGTAGATAGCGTGCACAGCATGCCGTGCTGCGCTGCATAGAATACATTCTTCCTAAATTGTAATCGCAATATCGTATGAGTCTAGTCGCTATCGCTTTATATTGAATGATTACATGAGCCAGCTGCAAAATTCAAGAAATCCATACAGAAATCCAGAAGAAAATCGTGCTACGGCGGGCCACCTGAGTCGGGAACCGCCATGACAGCCACCGACCAGGCATCGCAACCAGCCGGCCGCCGCTCCACGCAGTAGGGACGCTCTCCCCAGCACACAATCCCGGGCCACTCCAATAGCGGCACTAGGCCGAATGTGATGTGAAGGCGCCGACAGGAAAGGAGCTTCGAAGTAGAGGTCTCGCAGCAAAGAGCGGAAGTGGGGAGGTCCAACCCAGAACGGGGGCGCCACGGGCGTGCAACAGACGCAGACCACCCAACGCCAGCTCCGCCGCCAGCTCGGTCGCGTGCCCATCCGCCAAACGTAGAACGCCATCATCACTGACGACACGACTTCTTTCCCACAAAATTTCATATTCTATTCGAACACGAAATTTGAAATTTCTTGCGACTTTGTTCCCTGGGGAACCACTCTATCCGGAACGGCGCTGTTACATACGGGTAGCCCCCCTGCGGAGGCCGCCTACCCACCAGTATGGCGGCCTCCGACCACCGTGACGCCACATATGACACCAATATGACGTCACCACTAAGGATTACGTGAAGCCGCAGTCCCGCATAGGGTCGGCTGGGCGCTGCTCCACTACCCTCCTGTCGCTATTTTTTTTTTATCCGCCTGGAACAACAAGAATGCTCGCGCAATCATTCTACGAATTCGACGCAATCGGTAGCATAAACATATGTATCAAGTGACATAAGCCCATCGCCCAATGGCTTGCCGCCCGCGGCCAGTTCGGTTTTGGCATTAAGGGTGGCGTGGAACTAGTTCAATTCCTTGTGCGATCTCTCCTAGACTCGGATCCATCCCTCGTCTTGGTGCAGCTTGACGCCGAAAACGCGTTCAATTCCTTCTACCGCTCCGAAATGTTCCGCACACTGCTCGAGGACCCTGTTTGGCAGCCTCTATTGCGTTCGGCCATCATGCTTTATGGTCAAGAGTCCAATCTGTACGTTTTCGACGGCTCCCAACCCGGTCCTTCTCTCCGGATTCCAAGCCGTCGAGGGGCCCGCCAGGGTTGCGTCCTCGGCCTCATCCTGTTCGCCGCCGGTCGCTGCCCGAGTGTATGCTCGCATCGGCGCGGCTGCCCCCAGTCACTCAGTGTTGGCGGCTTTCTCAGACGACGTCAACCTTGTCGGCACTGACGATGGACTTGCGCTTGCTGCATGGGTGGCCCCGTCCGCTTTTGCCGCCGTTGGGTTAAGCGTCACCATTCGCAAACGACAGGCGTATTGTCACCTTGGCTCTTCGTCCCCGTTCGGCGCCCTTCCTTTTGGGCATTTGTTGCATGGTGTTGCAGTCTCCTCGTCCGGAATCAAGGTGCTTGGTGCCCCTAGGGGCTCGGCCATTTTTGCCCGGGAACTCTTGGACAAAACGGTCGAAAGATTTCGCCAATTCGGCTCCCGGCTTATCGGTTTGGCAGACCACTTCCACTCCCTCACTGCTACTCGTTTGCTGCAAGTTTACGGCCGTCGTTTTGGCCACCATCTCCGCTCCACGCCTCGGGGCTTGGGTCGATCCGAGGGGTATGGCGACACTATTACGTCTTTCCTCGAAGATGCCGACGCCGCCGGATTTTCAACGCTTGCCGGCATATGGGGTGTTAGCCCCGACCTCTTGGATACTTTATTATACGCCCTCCATGCGCACGCAGCTGTCCCTCCCGGTCCAATTTTGGGGCCTCGGCATCGGCGATAATGTGGCTATAGCATATGCCTCCCACATCGGCGCTGCCGCCCTCGTGGTTGGCCAAGCTGTGGCTTTCCTCCGTGCTCAACACGCCACCCTGAGCGACGCCGGGGCGTTCTTTTCCGACCCGTCCGGCGTATCCAGCCCTCATAGCCTCTACCTGATTGGGGCGTCCTCGATCCACCAGGCGTTGGCCACCCCAACGCGTTGGAGCTCGATGCCGGCGCCAACGCGTCGGCGCCGATGTGGGCTGTCGAGCTTCGCGCCGCTCATACCCGTGTCGTTGAGGAGTGTGGAGACGCGGTGCTCGAAGATCTAGCGGGGCCGTTGGCCTCTGCCCCTAAAGTTGCTCCCCACCAAGCGCTCCCACGTTGCCCGTGCCGGCTGCTCGGCCGCCGGGGCTGAGCCGGCGTCTGCAATGCGCTCGGCGGCCGACCTCCAAGCTATCCCGCATTACTCGGACTTCCCCTTGCACTCCATGCGGAAAGTACAGGAAACCCTGAGCCACCGCATTCACACGGTCCGTTTCGCAAAGCTTGCTGCGCGTATGCCTACAAGCGGCCCTGACAGCAACCGCTTCCGAGGCCGCCTCTTACGCGCTGCGACGGCGTTCCTGGTGACTGGTCCTCCAAGTGAGGGTCGCCTTGGTGAAGTCCGTGAGCGTTCCCCTGAGTACTACGATTCCATGTTCCATGTTGCCGCTTGCCGCCCTTTTGGCCTTCCGGCGGCTCCTGTCCTCTCCCTTGGCGAGCCATGCTCTTGTGCTTCTTGCTCCTTCTCGGTACAAGGTATGCTTGCCCGTTTTGAGGATGCTGGCGTGGAGTTCACTCCAACTTGGGCGGTCGCATACGCTGATCACGTGGCACGTTGCTCTGGGGGCGACTCCAATCACGCCGCACACGAGTGGGCGGCACATGGCTTTTCCGACATTTGCCACGACGTGAAGTCCGCGCTGGGCGTGGGTGTCCAGATCCTCACGGACCCGTCGGTGCTTGTTTCTCTCCCGAAGGGCAGCGACGGGCGGCCTGCCGATGTTGGGCTTTTTGGGTATGGCGGTATCCGCGGAAACACGGTTGCTGTCGATACCACAATTACCCCTATCCTCGGCGTGTCAAGCTCGGATCCAACGACTGCTTTGCGGGCTGCAGAGCGCCATAAAATCCAGAAGTATGACGAGGGTGTCGGAAACGCTGCCGGTATGCTTCGCTTTGTTCCTTTCGCCGTTTCCGAGTTTGGCTCGCTGGCCCCGCACGCCGAGGCTTTATTGGTGGAGCTCGCGAAAGCTAGCCAAGCACACATTGGCCAAAAAGTCGGCCAGCTCTTGTCAGCGTGGCGCCGCCGTTTCTCCTTGCTCATCAACATGGCACATGCAGACAACGTTCTTGGCGGGGTCGCGGCCGCGCGTGCGGCACGTGATGGCGCTCCTGCGCCTGCGTCACGTCGCTCGTCAGCATGTGTTGCTATGACCCGGGTCATTGGTTGCAAGCGTCCTCACACGCCATGTAACCGCTTCCGAGGCCGCCTCTTACGCGCTGCGACGGCGTTCCTGGTGACTGGTCCTCCAAGTGAGGGTCGCCTTGGTGAAGTCCGTGAGCGTTCCCCTGAGTACTACGATTCCATGTTCCATGTTGCCGCTTGCCGCCCTTTTGGCCTTCCGGCGGCTCCTGTCCTCTCCCTTGGCGAGCCATGCTCTTGTGCTTCTTGCTCCTTCTCGGTACAAGGTATGCTTGCCCGTTTTGAGGATGCTGGCGTGGAGTTCACTCCAACTTGGGCGGTCGCATACGCTGATCACGTGGCACGTTGCTCTGGGGGCGACTCCAATCACGCCGCACACGAGTGGGCGGCACATGGCTTTTCCGACATTTGCCACGACGTGAAGTCCGCGCTGGGCGTGGGTGTCCAGATCCTCACGGACCCGTCGGTGCTTGTTTCTCTCCCGAAGGGCAGCGACGGGCGGCCTGCCGATGTTGGGCTTTTTGGGTATGGCGGTATCCGCGGAAACACGGTTGCTGTCGATACCACAATTACCCCTATCCTCGGCGTGTCAAGCTCGGATCCAACGACTGCTTTGCGGGCTGCAGAGCGCCATAAAATCCAGAAGTATGACGAGGGTGTCGGAAACGCTGCCGGTATGCTTCGCTTTGTTCCTTTCGCCGTTTCCGAGTTTGGCTCGCTGGCCCCGCACGCCGAGGCTTTATTGGTGGAGCTCGCGAAAGCTAGCCAAGCACACATTGGCCAAAAAGTCGGCCAGCTCTTGTCAGCGTGGCGCCGCCGTTTCTCCTTGCTCATCAACATGGCACATGCAGACAACGTTCTTGGCGGGGTCGCGGCCGCGCGTGCGGCACGTGATGGCGCTCCTGCGCCTGCGTCACGTCGCTCGTCAGCATGTGTTGCTATGACCCGGGTCATTGGTTGCAAGCGTCCTCACACGCCATGTAACCGCTTCCGAGGCCGCCTCTTACGCGCTGCGACGGCGTTCCTGGTGACTGGTCCTCCAAGTGAGGGTCGCCTTGGTGAAGTCCGTGAGCGTTCCCCTGAGTACTACGATTCCATGTTCCATGTTGCCGCTTGCCGCCCTTTTGGCCTTCCGGCGGCTCCTGTCCTCTCCCTTGGCGAGCCATGCTCTTGTGCTTCTTGCTCCTTCTCGGTACAAGGTATGCTTGCCCGTTTTGAGGATGCTGGCGTGGAGTTCACTCCAACTTGGGCGGTCGCATACGCTGATCACGTGGCACGTTGCTCTGGGGGCGACTCCAATCACGCCGCACACGAGTGGGCGGCACATGGCTTTTCCGACATTTGCCACGACGTGAAGTCCGCGCTGGGCGTGGGTGTCCAGATCCTCACGGACCCGTCGGTGCTTGTTTCTCTCCCGAAGGGCAGCGACGGGCGGCCTGCCGATGTTGGGCTTTTTGGGTATGGCGGTATCCGCGGAAACACGGTTGCTGTCGATACCACAATTACCCCTATCCTCGGCGTGTCAAGCTCGGATCCAACGACTGCTTTGCGGGCTGCAGAGCGCCATAAAATCCAGAAGTATGACGAGGGTGTCGGAAACGCTGCCGGTATGCTTCGCTTTGTTCCTTTCGCCGTTTCCGAGTTTGGCTCGCTGGCCCCGCACGCCGAGGCTTTATTGGTGGAGCTCGCGAAAGCTAGCCAAGCACACATTGGCCAAAAAGTCGGCCAGCTCTTGTCAGCGTGGCGCCGCCGTTTCTCCTTGCTCATCAACATGGCACATGCAGACAACGTTCTTGGCGGGGTCGCGGCCGCGCGTGCGGCACGTGATGGCGCTCCTGCGCCTGCGTCACGTCGCTCGTCAGCATGTGTTGCTATGACCCGGGTCATTGGTTGCAAGCGTCCTCGCCGCGCCTGATTGCCTACCCCGGGGCGGTGGTTCCTTTAGTTCCTGGCAGCTAAGTGACTTCGTGGTTCCATTGGCTCCTTCTTGGCTCTTGGCTCCCTGTCCTCCTGCTTGACCGTGGTTTCAGGCTTATGTCTCTCTTTTGCTGGCAACCTTTCATAGTTGCTGTTAGTTCTGTTTGTAGTGCGCTTTTGTGAAAGCCCTGATGTAATTTCAGAATAACATCAAGTGACATAAGATTCATAAGCCTACATTTCCAGTAAAGGAGAAATCATGGAAACGAGGCGCGGTCTAAGAAATACGATGAGGCGGTGAAGTCCCATACAGTAGATAGCGACTAAGGATTATTAATTTGTCGCACGTACTGTACCTGTAGTATAGTGATTCTGCGGCGTCCGCCCCCCGCAGCTAACGGCAGCAGGCGGGGCGGGGCGGGCAGGCAGTTTCGGGTGTCGCGAGGTGCTTCCGGTGGCGCTAGCACTGCCCATCTTGACCCCGCCAGCCGCGCATGCCAGGCACAGCCAGCTGCTTGCTACTCCTGTGAAGCTCCCTGTCGCGGCAGATCACGCAAAGCGGGCACACTCGAGGGGCCGAGATCAGGGCGGCGCGCTTCGTGCCGACCAAAGCCCCCGGCACTGCACGAAACAGTCGGCACACACAGCACAAGGAGCGGGGGAGCGGCCTGGCGCGATGTCTCCCGCTAGCGAGGCACCGCGCAAGCGGTACCGCCGAGAGGACCTCGACGACGAGCCCTCGGCGGTGCAGACGGTCGAGGAGGAGGATGAGGAGGATGAGGAGTGCGCGGCCCGGCCCTGCCCGGGAGGCGGGGGGGGGGGGGGGGGCGCTGCATGGCGGCCGGAAGCCCGCGGGGTGGGTGGGGGGGGGGGGGGGGGGGGAGCGGTGCAGATGGCAGGTAGCAGGAGGCGCTTGGCATGCTGACTGACGCTTTTGCATGTCTCAGGTACATCCCTATCCATAAGCGGCGACAGATGGAGGCTCAGGCCAGGCTGTCGCGCCTCGGCAAGGTCCCCCCCCCCCCCCCCCTCCCCCCCTCCTCCACCAACCCACCCAACAACAGAAGACAACTTAAAATATGGAGCACCCTTTATTAATTCTGGTTTCACACCCCTGATGCCAGTTAGCGGACATAGCCTTGGCACAGGCTTGCGTCACGCAAATCAGCAGGCCAGGCCCGCATGCTGACGGCGGCCTGCGGGTGGGTGCAGGGCAAAGTGCTGAAGGCCCCGGAGCCGGAGGAGGAGGGCGGCAATGAGGAGGAGGGCGGCGAGGGAGGGTGAGGGCGCAGGCCCAACCCTGATAGAGCCTTGCTCAGCCACCGGCCCCGCCGCCCCGCCTGACGCGGCCTCGCCGCTGCCTGCAGGGCGGACCAGAAGCAGAGCCTGCTGGACGTAAACGCCGCGCTGCGCGCGAGCACGGCGGAGAAGGCGGAGCCGCTCAAGGTGCTGGACGAGGAGCAGGACATCCTGAAGCATATCACCATGAAGACGGCGCTGAAGAGTGTAAAGGAGTTGGCGAGGGTGCGCCCACGCCACGCCGCACAACCGGGGCAACGGCCCCCTCTGCATCGGCCGCGCGACTGAGCTTTGGTGTCGCTGCCGCCTGACGCCAGGGGGTGGAGTACGCCGACTCGCTGGACACGGGTTGGAAGCCACCGCTGCAAATCCGGAAGATGAAGGCGATTGAGCATGACGCCATTAGGTAGGTGTCACTGCCGCCGCCGGCAGCGGGACCGCTCTGTGTGCTGGCTGACTGACGCTGAGGTAGGGTCGACGAGTGCGCTGACTGCTGGGCTGTCGTTGACCCGCAGGAAGAAGTGGGCCATCCTGGTGGAGGGGGAGGACATCCCGCCGCCCATCACCTCCTTCAAGGACATGAAGTTCCCGCAGCCGATCATCGATCACCTGAAGGCCAGTAATATCACCAAGCCAACGCCCATTCAGGTGCCCCCCCCCCCCCCCCCCCCCCCAACAGGGCATGCAGGGCGCCGTGGAAATAGGGCTTCTGAATCCCGAAAGCTGTACTAACATGGTTTCTTGCCTGCTTGTACTACCGTGCGGTCCGCAGGTGCAGGGCTTGCCGGTGATTCTGTCGGGCCGCGACATGATCGGCATTGCCTTCACAGGCTCTGGCAAGACGCTGGTGTTCGCCCTGCCGCTGGTGATGCTGGCGCTGCAGGTCCGGCCCCACGCCGGGCAGGGCGCCTAAGAGCTGAACCTAAACTATGAAGCCTGAGTTTACCAAAATACCCTAAGTAAACCCTTTATTTACCCAAAGGTTACCTGAAAACCCCTTACAAGGGGGAGTTCAATCTAAACATAGGGTTATGGTACCCTAAGTCTGAGGTAACCTGCTTTGTCTTCTTGCATTCTGACGCGCGGCACCGTGGTCGCAGGAGGAGCACGCA